>APFE031204221.1:176933-266022 GCA_000404065.3 Pinus taeda | reverse complement strand
CATCTTCTGAACTATTCTCCTGCGTACTTCTTAATTCTCATCATATTGAGAGCCATGCCATGGGTGTTGCCATCAAGTACAACATCTGTAACATATAACCATACCAGAAACATAATGCCAACACCAATTTGGATTAGAGTAGTGGCATTGGAAAGAGGACACATAGGGATACTACAAGTCGCAATTTCAGAACTAGATGATCCAAAATTACAAAGATACATCAAATTCAATATCAAGCTCCTACAAAGTGAAAAAAGCTGTGTAGTTTTTTTTTAAATCTTTGCATAAGCTTGGTTTAAAAAATTAGTTTGAAGGAATTCAAAGAGCATAGTAAAGAATTATTATTGGTAATTGATTCCCCAAGGAAAGGAAATGCAAATACCCAGTAAGCAACCTGAAAGCTCTAGCATGACTCATGAAGAAGAGGAAGAAATGCTACATGATATATCAAAATTACGAGACCAAGTGTAACAAGTGTCACTTGCACAAAAAGTAACAGAATCTAAGATGGATGGTTTAAAGAAAGATTTAGAAGCTAAGATGGATTGTTAAAAGAAAGGTGTAGAAGCTAAGTTGGATTATTTAAAGAAAGGCATGGAAGCTAAGATGAATGTCATAGATGCTAAAATGGATGGCATGGATAATAAGATGGAAGAATTAAAGATAACTATGAATAAGTTGCTACAAGAAATGGTCACTAATGGTGAAAGGGTAGTAAAGGAAACTCATGAGGAGAACAAAAGAAATGTTAATCATGATTGAATAAACTCTAATGCTAAATCAAAGACCCAACATATTGCAAAAATAGATATGAGGAAGTTTGATGGCAAGGTTCCCGCAACATGGATATTACAAATGCAGAAATTTTTCGATCTCAATAATGTGCAAAACACACAAAAGGTACGTATTGCAACTTTATATTTGGAACCAAATCAGTTTGTATGGTATCAATGGCTTTTCTCTCGTAAAAAAATCATCACTTGGGTAATTTTTATGGAAGAATTGACATCACATTATGAGGATACAGAAAGCAACACTTTTTTACCCAATTGATAAGTCTCAAACAAAAGGGTTCAATAATGGAGCACATTGAGGAGTTCCAAAAATTGAACATAAGGGTAAAAATATTCTAGAGGAGCATAGGATTGATGTGTTCATATGGACTTTAAATGATAATATCCAACATGATGTTCACCTTTGGGAACCTGATTCATTAGAGAAGGCATTCAGGTTAGAAAGAAAAATGGAAAGAAAAATTATGGCAACCAGGAAGCATACCACTCACAACTATAAAGATGGAAGTGTTGTTGTTGCTAGCCTTCCATAACCTATAAGGTTGACACCACAACAATTGGAAGAAAAAAGAGCAAAATTGCTTTGTTATAGTTTTGATAGCAAATACACTAAAGGTCATAATTGTGCAAAGAAGAAATTATTCTACATAGATTGTGAAGAGGAAGAAGAAAAGAAGCAAGAAAGGTAAAAAGAAGAGGATATATTCCAGGAACAAAGCCTAGATAAAGAAGAAATGAATCTGACAATATCTTGTAATGCATTGGCTGGAATTACCACTCCTAAAACCATCAAGATAGAAGGACAAATCAAGAAAAAAAAGGTAATAGTGTTGATTGATTGAGGAAGTACCCACAATTCTATTCATTGTAAGATAGCAAAAGAATTGAATTGCTTCCTATATCCAGCACCAAAGTGTCAAGTAATGGTTGCAAATGGACAAACGATAAATTGCTCTTGAAAGTTCCATAATATCAAGCTATCCATGGGAGAATATGTATTGAAAAGCCCAAGGCTTTCCATTCCAATGGGAGGTGTTGATGTTGTACTAGAAGTCAAATGGATACAATCCTTGGATACAATAGCTTTAAACTGTAAATAAGTTTTCATGAAATTTTATGCAGAAGGAGAGGAAGTTGAATTAAGGAGTATTGCAGGGAAACCGGGAAAGATAATATGCTCTAACAGTATTACAAAGCTTCTGAAAAAGGAACAATGAGATGTAATTTCACAATTATGTTCACTAGATGTTTCCACATCGAACTCATCTATTTCTCCAGATCTCCAAAACGTCCTGGATAATCATTCCAAGGTATTTGAGACTCCCAAAGGTCTCCCACCTATTCACGATTATGATCATGCTATTCATTTGATTCTAGGTAGTGTTCTTCCAAACATCAGGCCATACAGATATCCCTATGCCCAAAAGAGTGAAATTGAACGTATGGTTGCAAAAATGCTTGAGGCTAGTATAATTCAACCTAGCCAAAGTTCTTTCTCTATTTCAGTAGTACTGGCACACAAGAAGGATGGATTGTGGCGCATGTGTCCAGATTATTAGGAGCTCAACAAGCTCACTATTAAAGATAAGTTTCCCATTCCTATCATTGATGAATTATTGGATGAATTGCATGGATCAATTTAGTTCACCAAGTTAGATCTTCGTTTAGGATATCATCAAATTAGAATGAAGACTGGAGACATTCCGAAAATAGCATTTAGAACTCATGAGGGTCACTATGAGTTTTTGGTCATGCCTTTTGGCCTTACCAATGCACCTTCTACATTTCAAAGTTTGATGAATTTCCATTTTCAAACCCTTCCTTAGAAAATTTGTGTTAGTATTTTTTGATGATATACTAATCTACAACAAGTCTTGGAAGGATCATGTTGAACACATTGATAGGACGCTACAACTATTGGAGGAGAAAAAATTATATGCAAAAAGATCCAAATGTTTCTTTGGAGTACAAGAGGTGGAATATCTAGGTCATACTGTATCTTATGAACGAGTTAAGGTAGACTCTAGTAAAATTAAAGCCATTAAAGAATGGGAAATCCCCACATCCATAAAGCATTTGTGAGGATTTCTCGGGTTGAGAGGGTATTATCACAAGTTTGTTAAGAATTATGGGAAAATAACAGCACCTCTAACAACATTGTTGAAGAAAGATGCATTTTCATGGACTCCATAAGCAACAAAGGCCTTCGAATATCTTAAATACGCAATGTGTAAAGAACTGGTCTTAGCTACACCAGACTTCATAGAAACCTTTATTGTGGAATGTGATTCTTTTGCAAATGGATTTGGTGTTGTTTTAATGTAAGATGAAAGACCCATTGCTTTCGAAAGTTGCCTAATCAAGGGAAAGTATTTACACAAAGCTACTTATGAGAAGGAAATGTTGGAAATACTACATGCACTTAAGAAATTGCGACCCTACCTAATGGGAAGACACTTCAAGGTAAAAACGGATCATGATAGCCTTAAATAATTTTTAGAACAAATATTATCCTCTGAAGAATAACAAAAATGGGTCACAAAGATGTTGGGTTATGACTTTGAAATCATATACAAAAAAGGGAAGCAAAATGTTGTAGCAAATGCACTCTCAAGAAAGGATGAGGATGTGGAAGAATTGTTGTGCACCATTTCTATTATCCAACCAAATTGGATAAACGAAGCAAGGGAGGAACGAAAGAATGATGAAGAAGTGTTGGAACTTATTCGAAAGTTACAACAAGATTCCAGTACATCTGATACATTTAGCTAGAAAAATGATTCATTATGGTACAAAGATCGCTTATACCTCTGTAAGAATTCCCAACTCAAACAAAAGATTCTTCTGGAATTGCATGCTTCTCCCTTAGGAGAGAACTCAAGATTTTTAACAACTTACCATAGGGTTAAGAAGGATTTTTTTTGGGATGGCCTTAAATTGGATATTCAAAAGTTTGTGGTGGAATATTTGGTATGCCAATGAAATAAAGTTGAAACAATTTAGGCACCAAGTCTATTACAACCTTTATCAATTCCAAGCCAATGTTAGGAGGAGATTTCAATGGATTTTATCACACGTTTACCTATGTCTGAGGGAAAGAGTGTCATCATGGTGGTAGTTGACAAACTTACCAAGTATGCACACTTTTGTGCATTATCACATCCATTTAAAGCCAGTACAGTTTCTACGGCATTTATGGAAACAATTCAAAAGCTACATGGAAACCCAAAGATTATTGTAAGTGACAGAGATCCCATTTTTACG
The DNA here is from genome assembly GCA_000404065.3 of Pinus taeda. Taxonomy (NCBI): domain Eukaryota; kingdom Viridiplantae; phylum Streptophyta; class Pinopsida; order Pinales; family Pinaceae; genus Pinus; species Pinus taeda. Next base: position 261,964 of record APFE031204221.1, on the reverse strand, counting down.
AGAAATTTTGGGATAGAATTATTTTCTTGTCTTGGTACTCAGTTAGCTCTTAGCTCATCTTATCATCCTCAATCTGATGGGCAAATGGAGATAGTAAACAGATGTTTGGAAGGATATCTTTGCTACTTTTCATCTAATAAATAGATACAATGGGTCAAATGGTTGCCTTTGGCTGAATGGTGGTATAACACTTCCTTCCATACTGCAACAAAAATGACCCCATTAATGGCACTTTATGGATATCAACCACCATCCATCACATCATATTTAAGAGAAAATTCTAAGGTTCAAGTAGTGGAACATCACATTGAGCATCAACAACAAGTTCTCCAACTTTTAAAGGATAACCTCGTGTTGTCGCAGAATAGAATGAAACAATAGGCAGATCAACATCACAGTGAAAGAAGTTTTGATGTAGGTGATTGGGTATTCCTATGGATACAACCATATAAACAAATGTCCCTCAAGCAAGCTAAGAAGGATAATAAATTGTCACCAAAGAATTATGGTCCATACAATGTGTTGCAAAAGATTGGTACTATGGCATACAAATTGGAGCTTCCTACAACTTCTCGATTGCACCCAGGTTTCCATGTTTCATGTTTAAACAAGGTTATAGGTGACAAGCTCCCAGTTAAAACAATATTTCTAGAACTTGATGAGGAAGGAAAAATTATATTAGAACCAGAAGCAGTCATAGAAATAAGAACTTGACAACTATGAAATCGATCCATTTCAGAATATCTCATCAAGTGGAAGAACTTATCCATTGAAGACTCCACATGGCAGGATGAGAATTTTATACAGAAGTATCCAAAACTACTCAGGAGTTGAGGACAAAACTTTATTGAAGGAGAGGGGCATGTTAGGTCCCTATAATACTAGTGACGCCCCCATTAATATTGTAGTTGTATCCTTTATTAATATTCTTGTGGCCCTATTGTCCCCATATTGTTATTACTGTGCCCCATAGAATCCCTCTATTGTTATTTTTTTGCCTTCATATTATTATTGTTAGGTCGGCTTAGTTATATTGGGACCCCTTAGACTCCTATATATAGAAAGGAGGTTTTGTCATTTGAATCATCCAAGAATTGTTCATTTATGTAATGTAAAGGAGGTTGCCCCCTTGAAGAGGCTGAATTCTAAGCCGTTGATCTATCTTTTCTATCTTTTCGTGAGCTAGTTTCAGAACATATTATGCCTCATCTTAGGAGGCTAATAAGAGCCATGTTCCAAGAAAATACATAAGCAAATTGAATTAAACATAATTAAAAAGGAAACATAAATTAACATATAAAAACAAAGGCAAGGAAAGTATGTTACCAAGAAGCATCAAGGTTGACCTCAATGACAGAAATCAAGGTAGAACAAGTCAACCCAATAACATTAAAATTAAAATACCAAAAATAGATGACAAAAAATTGCCAATCCTCTAATTTGTAACCCAATAACGTTAAAATTAAAACACCAAAAATAAATGACAAAGAAATGCCAACACTCTAATTAGCTTCAATCTCATACACCAAACAAAATAGAAATGAAAAATATGCATATCAAAAAGAAACTACTACTTGAAAAGAGAAACTACAAGAACCTTCAATTAAGTGTACTTGGTATCATCTTAGGAAGCTAATAAGACCCATGTTCCAAGAAAATAGGGAAGAAAAGTGAACTTTTCATAATGAAAAAGGAAACATAAATGATCATATAACAATAGAAGCAAGGAAAGTATGTTACCAACAAACATCAAGGTTGTTCTAGGAGATAAATCAAGGTACACCAAGATTTGGTTTATATTTTGCAATAATTTTATGTCTCTTTCAATGACATTTTAATTATTTCATTTTTTTTAATAACTATAAGATATATATTAATTGGTATGTGTGGGGTTAATGTTTATACATTCAAATTTCATGAGATATAGATTAATTGATATGTGTGAGATTAATCCTTGTACATTAAAATTTCACAAAAAAATTGAAACAAAATCAATTTAAAGGAAATTAAACTATCCTAATAGACTTCTGAAGAAACTTGAGCTAATTTTGTTGCATAAAAAGATACCTCTAAAGTATTGTTATACTACTCTAATTACCTATAAATATTCTATTATTTGTAGTTATTTATAGCTACCTAGTTATTGAACCTTTGAGAATAGATGTTTTAAATGTGATGATTGATGTGAATGAATTCACAAATCTATTTCTGAATGTCATCTTTATAATTGTTTTCTCTTTGCCAGGAGTAGAATCTAGCAACAAATTTGCAATTTATTTATATTTCAATTCTTAGTTTTACTATGTTTTTCTATTCCTTGTAGTTTTGATAAGTTAAGTTCTCATACTCATATCTCGATATCTATATATCCTACAGGTTATGGTTCGACAAAATATTTTGGGCAAGGTTATGAAAAAACACTAGCAGTATAGGTAGGGAAAAAGCACAGACATAAGTAGTGTGTTTTGAGCATAGTTAAGTCTTAATCAAATTCTCTCGAATAGAATCCAATTTTTTTAATCGAAATTTGAGTGCAATGTTATACCAATTTTGGAGTTGTAATGATCAAGGAAAGAAGTGATGAGGAAACACTTCTCAACATAGGATTAAAACTAGAAAAATCTAAAGGTATAAAGAAACATCCACATTTCATTAGGGTTTGAAATTCAATTGGAACCATCCCAAGTGAATATCGGTTGATGTGATTTGAGAGATTGTTGAATATCATTGAATCAAGGGGATATGACCTATAGGCGTACAAGGATACATAAAAGAAAAAATAACAACATATTTGACATCAACATTAGGCATGAGATAAAGAGGCATGGAAAGAAGAAAAGGAAGAAGAACTAGAGCTAACCCATAGTTGGTTGGTCTAGTCATTGTGGAACCATGCAAAGGAAAGTTGCAAGGCAAGGATATAGATTTATAACTGAATCTTTATCGGGGTCTATAAGCTATCAATCTCCAATGGGGTGTGGCCCTCTAACAAGATTTGTTTGGGCAGTGGCCAACATCTGGAGCATAAAGAAAGTAATCAGAAGGCTTATTGAACTACGTTTGGACTATGGTGCCAAATGTCAGTTCTATTATTTTATGGTTTTTGGGTGTACTTCCATTGTCATAAGATTTGATGAATCATATCGTTAGAGGTGGGGTTATACTTGAAATGTGTTAAGTAATTGCTCCATGGCATGACAAAGGTTGAGTTTAGCTAGACTGGACGTTAGCGCTCATAGATAAATAGGCTGGTGAGTTGTAACCATTTCACCATTCATATTATCGAGAGAGGCCCTTGGAATATGTCCTCATAGTAGCAATCGGCATGTATGAGTCGTAGTATGCCAAATGCATATTCCTCTTTACAAAAGTGGTATGATTGAATATTGTTCTAGATGATATGTTCGATACATATGGAACCCTTGATAAATTTAAGCTATTCATTGAGGCCATGAGTAGGTAGGTTGCTATTGCAATTATCATTACCACCAACATTGACATTATGTATTAGCCTGCGTATCATCCTAATTATGTTATGTTTGCTCTATAGATGGGACCTCTCCTTGATAGAAATCCTTCCAGACTATATGAAACTCTGCTACAAAATATTTTACAACATTGTTCACGAATTGGTTTGTGAGGGAGAGAAGTTACTAGGGCGTGAATTTCTTTGCTTTTTTAGAAAAGGAGTAACACTTATGAATTTGTAAATTGTTTTTATCTGACTTACTGTGCATGCATGAACATTATAATTATTTTCTAATTAAGAACAAGATAGCATTGGGTGACTTACCTAGTCCATACGAGGGGGTTGTATGAGGAGGTTGAGAAAGCCTCCAGCAACGAGTGAAGCCAACCAAAATTCCTCTAGCACCACGCTGCAAAAAGTACAAAAAGGATTATAAAATATTCAAATTAAAATATACTCGTAAAGAATAAATTAATTATGAAAAAATTTAAATAAACAATGAACCTCACATAGTGCTTAGGTTTGGCTTGGCTCAAACCAACCACAATCACAACACAAAGAAGTAAGAGTGCTCAGCTCATACTAACCACAATCACAATATAAAGCAGTAACAATCCTCATCTCAACTAACCACATTCACAACACAAAGCAGTAACAATTTCAAGCCAGAGTAGTAACAATATATAGTAGTAATAGTGCTCAACTCATCTCAACACACAACAAATAGAAATCAAAAGTGCTAAAAACTCTGCAGCAGTTTCTGGTCCATCATATATATAAACATTTTTTTGGCCAAATAAATAATTTGGTCGAACTATATTTTTACTAAATTTTTCAACTCCATCCAAAAATATATTTAACAAATGACGTTAGTTTAAACTGCCAAAGGTTGTCTAAATAAATTTAGGAAATTCAACCAAAAAAAGAATTGTTCGACTGGAAAATTGAGATTGTGAATTTTTTAGGGGTGTTTCTCACAAAAGTGTAACCCAACTTCACGTTTTAGCCCTACAATATTGCAAAACAAAATAAAGTTTAGCAAGCATGATATAATCTTCTTCCTTGTTCTTCTTTTCCTCTTCCTTTTTTCCTTTTTCTTGAGACACATTGGCTACTGTAGATGAGTTTTTCAACCTTCAAGCTTTCCCTAGGTGCCTCAAGGGAGGTTGTCACCCAAGGATCTTTAATATTTTTTTATTTTCCTTTTTTTTTTTTCCTGGGTTTCCTTAGAGATGTTTTCAACCCCGAAGTTAGCCTCAGATGCCTCATAGAGTTTTTCATCCAAGCCTTTTTATTTTTATCTTACTTTTTTCAAATTTATAGGAATGATGTGGAATAAAAGGTATGAAAATCCCAATCAAATTTAATTCTTTGTTGAATGAACTCATAAATTTTGCCTTGGAAAAGGATCTTCTATATAGCTTCAATCTATAACCATTTACAAGTAAGTTAATTCCTTCCTCATCAGTGATTTTGATCTAGATAGATCCATTTTAATGACACCTTTGTACTAGGTATGGACCTACCAATATTCTCATTAGCTTCCCTTTGAAATATTTGAACCTAGAATCATATAGCAGGGCCCAATCCCCTTATTGAAAATTATTTTCCTTGATATATTTTTCATGCCAAACCTTCCTTTGTAGTTGTATGATTTTAGTTGGAGCAACCTTTCTTGTTGTGTTGTGGTGAGATCTAATTCCAATTGAGTTGTCATTCTCAAAGTGTTATATTGCAACTCAATATAAAGAAAAACCTTCTTCCCATAAACCAAATCATATGGAGTGAATCGAGTGGTGGTTTTCCAAGTGGTCTTATAGGCCCAAGTGGCCTCTACTGGTCTCTTTGCCCAATCTTTCCTTTTGTTGCTAACAAACTTAGTGAGGATTCTCTCCAATTCTCTATTTGTGACCTCTACTTGCCTATTTGCTTGAGGGTGATAGGCAGTGGATGTCCTATGCTTCATATGGTGCTTCCTCATGAGATCTTCGATCAAATTGTATGTGAATTGTGCTCCTTGATTAGTGACTAACTCCCTTGGATACCCAAGCTTGTAAAATATATTTTCTATTAAAAATTCTTCCACTTTCTTCTCATTTTCTGCTTTCAATGCCTTTGTCTAAACTGATTTGATCAAGTAACTAGTGCACACAATGATGTACATTTTCTATCCTAATGTTGGATAAATTGGACCAATTAAATCCATGCACCAATTGACAAATGGATGTAATGCCACTTGATGTTGTAGGGGCATTTCCTCCCTGGGTGTGAGTTTTCCCATTCTTTAGCACTGATCACATCTAGTGGTGTATCCCCTTGCATATTGATGTAAAGTGGGCCAATAGTAACCAACCTGTAAAACTTTAAAGGTTGTCCTTTTTGTGGCAAAATGAGCTCCACAAGGTCCATCATGACATGTTGAGAGGATTCAAAATACCTCCTCTTCTCTTCCACATCTCCTTAATATTTGATCTCATCCCAATCTAAAAATATTTCCCCCAATTGTCGAGCAGTAAAAAGGGTCTTTTTCACCTCTATTTACCCTAAATTAATTGTTAATCGAGGAAAGATTTGTTATCTCAAAGAATGTACTCATTTTGTGGCAGTCATTTGTCAAAGTAATGCTAGTAATATAGTGCTCTAAATACAAGAGTAAACAGATGCTTGGAATAAAATATTCTTGCAAAAACAAACCTAAGACTCAAATCATGCATTCATAAAGCTACAACAATTTAGCAGTCAAGGGTACAGTAATGGTAACTCTTCCCTCTATAAACTGATGTAATTAAAAAGCACTCAAAGAAAGGATCATCAAAATGGGAACTAGACAGCTTATGTCGATGTTCACTACAGTCTCAGTCCTTTTGCACACCAAAGTGATGATAACTTCAAATGACAAGAACTGGAATAGCAACTATCTTTATAAACACGATTGAACAACAAAACCTTGACCTACGGAAATGAATGCAACAATAATTATATCCTACAAGAATTACGTAATAGTATTTGAATTGAACAGCAAACAGAAATGGAATAGCGGACTAATAGAAATAAAAGATATAACAACAACTTAGATAAAATATGAATGTACAGCAAACTAGATTAAACACATGACACACTTAACATTAAAAGGAACAGTGATTTGAGCTTCGATACAATAAGTATGGACCACAACTATAAAGTAACAGTTATCGCAACCACAACGGAACAACAATCAAAATTTAAGAATAAACCATACAGTAGTACCGATTTAGGAATATACAACACTGTTAATCTATAATCGAATGGCAATCTGTAAGGAACGAAAGTGTTATATCAATTTTCGAAAGGAACAACAATGCAATATAAATATACAATGAATAACATAGCATTCTTGTTGTAGGTAATAATATTATTTAGTCAAGTATATATAATAGAGTTGATATGTAAAACAACAAAGCACGTCAGATCACCGAACAAAGAAAATAAAAGAGATCAAACCACACATGAATCAGAAATAATGGTACAGGAGCAAGTGATCCACCAGAGCTGGTCCCTTAGCCTCTAGGGACTCATTACTTAAGGTTACTCTATAATCAATGATAGAACAGCAAGAAGGTTTATATATTAAAACATTAAATAGAGTTACAGTGAATCGCTCTTCAAAGATAGCCAATGATCAAAGTTCAAGTACCAAGAATAATTTCATAAAAATAACAATAGTTCTCCCTCATGGTAACAGTGCTACCCCTTCTTATAATAGCTGAGCGGAGATATCAATGATACAGAAGAGTGTTACGATAGCGATCCCACAGGATCAAAGGATCCTGAGGGATTCACCAAACTGTAAGTTCTTAGTTATCCTCTTGTTCTTTGTGCTAATTGGGTATCTCCTTTTCCTTTTCCTAGTTGTTACGCTCCAATTCAGATTGCCTTGTTTGAATGTGGTTCCCTGTCAAAGGGACAACAGTTAACTTGGTCTTGTTCTTTCCTTTGGGAGGGAATTCTTCTATTTTCTCCTCTTTCTGCATAGAAAAAGGTTAATTATTAGTTATTTCACATTACATATAAATCTTCTATATTTTATCATAATCTCTTGTCCTATACCTAGCTCATGATGCAAAAAGGTTATGAGTTTTGAAGAAAATATGACAAAGTAAATGAAAATAACATACCTTCTCCAGTGCTCAACACACCCCCCTGCTTACCCTTTTTCATGGCCTCATGAAAACATTGTAGTTGACAAGCAAGGTGGTGAGGGAGTAGACTGGAGACGGGATCTCATGAGGAGGTCTACAACCATGATGCCTAGCTAGGTGCTCAAAAAGATGTCATGTTTGGCCCTCAGGCATTTCGTATAAGGCTTGGTATCCTGGTGCAGGATGCCAAATGACCGGACTTCGAAACCTACAGTCTAACCAAGATGGACCTTCCCTCAAAATAAGATCACCATAGAGGCCCAAGCGATTAGCAGTTAACTTAAAGTTCTCATAGTTAAACGGTTCCCTGTGTTGGATATTCAGATTAGAAGTCCGATATCAAAATTTAGTAGCTGCAATGGAAATATCTTTGATGTTAAAGAAGTATTCTATCCCTTGCCAGTTGATTTTTGTATGAATAGGTCCTAATGCTTCAATCACGCCTGAAGTCCTCATTAGGTTCTTATGTTTATTCCATAACTGCAATGGATTTCTAGGCTCAGCTCTCACCCATAAGTCTAATCCGTTTCTTGTCTTTGGAAGGCATTGTAGGCTTTAAACCATTTTATTTGATTAACTCCAAACGAAATGAATTCCTGTAGTTGCACATCCCCAATGAAAGGGCTGGGATTCTGCTTTATTTCTTGATCTAACACAAGGTTGTGTAAATAGAATTCACATAATAATCTGTGAACCTTCACCCCATAGTGCTTACAACAATTTATGAAGTCATCAATAATGTTTATTTCTATAGGGGCTCCTACTTTGATAGCTTTAATTTTCAATTGCAAATATCTTTCCATTAAAAACAAAGCATAATTCCTAGTAGGTGCTCTACATGCTAGGACATCAGTATACAAAGAGAATAAGGTATCCATTTGTTTGATGACTACATCTAGCCTAGCTTTTGGATAAATTGGCATCCCTTAGCTATTGTTGTAATTCTTCATACTTTTCTCGAGAGACAGTCTGTTCTGTAAGTTTTTCTACTACTTGTTGGGATTGCATCCAACCCTCTCGCTGCATTAGTATCCTCGGGTCACTATCCCACATAGTAGTTGTAAGCAAGAGGTTCACTTGAATCCTCTTATTGTGTCGTTTCGTATTTATGGTTCGAATTTCCTCAAAGGACTGTGCCTCTATCTGAATTTCTTTGTCACAGGTCGTTACGTTATCTGTTTGTATTTTGACATCAGTAATAGCTGAATGTTGTTCCTTTTGATTTTGAATGGTAGGCTGGACCTGAGTCCTCTTAACCTTTTTTCTAAGGGGTTTCGCTGGAGTAGTTGCATGCTTTACCACCGGGGTCCTTTTTGCTTTCTTCCCCATCTTCAAAATCCTAATTTGTTGTCAAAGTCATAATATTACATTAAGCAGTCTTTGTTTTTCCTTTCATAGTCTTTTGATTTCTTCCATTTGATTGGAAGGAAAAATCATTTGCTTACTTGAGCCTGGACTTTCTCCTTGACCAATTTCTTTATTTTCCTCTTGGGATGCTTCCTCATTATTCTGCTGATCGTGTTGTTCGGGGGTAGAAACCCTAGCTTGTTCTGCCATCTCCTGGGTAACTTCTTCTTCTCCCCCTTCTTCTTCATAAAATTCTTCCGGTGTATTATGACTTGGAACAAAATGTTCCTCTTCTTCATCCTCATCATTTTTCTCACTTTCATCATGGCCAGAGTGATTCTCCTCTTCTTCTTCCTCATCACACAATTCTTCGGATGCACTCTTATCATGAATAGAGTGCTCATGCAGTTCTTCTTCGTTATGGAAGTTTAGTGGGTTGAGGGATTGAGTATATTCACCCATATTGGCCAGAATATGAGCCAATTCATCTTCTCGTAGATGATTTTGCAATGGGCTTTCCTCATGTTCCTCTATTTCTTCTTCTGCCTGACTAGGTTGCTCGGTGTCTCCCTCTGTTTCTCCCTCATCATTCAATTCTTTTTTGTTCTCTCCTCCTTCCAATTGTGGGGGTTGCTCATCCCCTGAATCATCTATCTCCACTGGTTGACTAGTGTTCCCTTGGAAATTTTCTAGCCTCCCTCTAATCCATGCTAATCTAACAGATTTCCTTCATTTCGACGGTCTATTCGATGTACTTGCAGTATGCTTTCATTTGGGGGCTAGCAAGGCCAGTCCCCCATCTATTGTAAAAATTAGTTCTTCCCAACTGCTCTATTGCTGAGCAAGACTATAGCTAACTATCAATCGTGTCAACCCATGGTGACTTACTACTGATTCTACATGGCAAGATTTCTTGATGCTTTGGGAAACATCATGTAATAAAGAATTTAAAAACGGGCAAATTCACAGTGCAATTTTGTTTTAATATGGCTAAAAGCTTAAGGTGGCGTGGTCTTACCACGTCTTTTCTGCCTTCACAAGTGACATAATTCTAGATTATTCTTGCCAATTATGCCCATGATTCTCCCAAGGCTATTGGTAGAAATCCCTTTCCGCTTCGAGTTAGGTTCTAACCCTCATCTTGGAAGACTTTTATGGCGTCTCGTAGTCTTACGTCTTCAGAGTCTAGATAGATCCAATGGTTGGTAGTCCTGAAACCTCTACAATTATGTCATCGGTGACTGCTATATGTCTCCCTCTTACCACAAAGTGATATTCTTGCAGGTTCGATTGCCACGGTCTCATTGGATTGTTGCAAATGATTGAGATAAACTATCCATCCTGCCCTTGTTAGGATTTCTCGTGCAGCATCAGAGACTGTCAATAGTTGTGGTTCTCTATGAATTGATCTTCCTCCCATGCTTAGCACACTATAAAAACACAGAGACGGCAATGGAACAACAAGTTGTTCAAGCTGTTAGCAACCACAGAGAAAATGATGGAACAAAAAGCTTGTACAAATTTCAAACTACTGCTAATTGTTGCAGAGCATAACATAGAAATAGCTTTGAAGCAGCAGCCATGAAAATTGGAAAACAATATATCGTTAAGCCTTGCTATTCCCGAGTAAAAATTCTCTGAATGATAAACTGACACGTATGCCAGTGAATTATGGGCTCACTTACTCCCCCCGTGCAATGTGATAGGTTGTCCTTGACCGTCAAATGAAGGAGCAGCATGCTGGACTGACATGGTACAGAGTCAGAAAGGAACAACGTATACCGAGATGCCATGTTTACAAGAACAAGCAAATTTCCAAAATCAAGGTATGTAATAGAATCGCTTAATAAATAAGAGAATATCGTGATATGATGTGAGATTTGGAAGATAGGACAGCTGACATGCACAAAAAGTTTGATGCAGTCATTATCAACTTTTTCCATCATGATTGATTGTAATAGATTTCATGTATTAAATGTTCGGAGGAATTATGTTCATAATCTTATTTGACCCATTACAAAGGTAGAAAAAGGGATTCATAACTACTACTGGTGTATAAAGAATGTGACTTCAATACCATCAACAGAGCTCTGTTGCCCACAGGTGTCCATAACCTTGACAGAGTTGTTTATTTCACCCATGGAACCATGATCCTTTGTGTATGCTTAAGAAAGTGTCGTGGAATGTCAGAATGGAGGTCATTATGCTGGCTTGGTAACCAGATAAATCATAATGCCATTCACTAGGAAGGAGTGAAAGGTGGGTAGACCGGCTCATGATGAGACCTCCTGTTCCAAGGACTTTTTTATTTTTTTTTATGTGCCTCTTGGATCATATCCCTGGTGTGGTGGACATAGTGGGAATGCCACTTCTCTTTCTTCCTTATGGTCATGGTAGGTTGGCTCTCAGTGAGAACCCCTATCCTTCATTTGAAAAACCATGTTATCAAATTATATAATCATTTTTCTTTTATTTTTTCTTTTAAAAGTACTTTTCCTATTTATACACAAAGGGTGGTTCACCACTCCTTAAGATTAGGGATGGTGGAAGAAGTCTTAGCATCTCAATAGAAAAATATGACCTTTGTTCTTATTCCTTAATAATGATCAAAGAGGATTATGGGAATTTAGAAGGAACCATCATGATAAAGATAACCAATCATATCGATATTAGTAGAACAATGACAAAAATATGATCAATAGTTGTATCCTTTCCTCTTTTCTCTTATCAATTCAGAGCACTTTCTTGTAAAGATAGTGACTTTTATGTAATTTACTGATTTCCATATCCTCTAGTTCTTATATTCATTGCGTAGATGTATAGCTGTGTTTCAGAAGTGATCCAAATGATAAAACACACAAAGAAGGAAAAGATAAAACAAGTAATCTGCACAAAATCGCAAGCGAAAAGAAAAAAACTCAAAACTGTTGTGCAGCGAAGAAAACAAGTGCAAGCAAAGCAATGTGAAAATGTTGTCCTTTCGAAAAAGGAATAGCAAAAAACCCAAGTGTTGTTCCTTCGAAAAAAGGAATAACAGAAAACGAAAATGTTGTTCCTTTGAGAAAAAAGGAACAACAGAAAATGAAAATGCGTCATTCCTTAGAAAAAAGGAACAGTAGGAAACGAAAATGTTGTTCCTTTGGGAAAATGAGTAGTAGAAAATGAAAATGCTATCCCTTTGGGAAAAGGAACAATAGAAAATGAAATGTTTTTCCTTCGGAAAAAGGAACAACAAAAAATGAGAATGATGTTCCTTCAGAAAAAGGAATAGCAAAAACGAAAGTGATATTCCTTTGGGAAAAGGAACAACAGAAAAATAAAATGCGCCATTCCTTCGGAAAAAGGAACAGTAGAAAACGAAAATGTTGTTCCTTTGGGAAAAGGAACAACAAAAAAATGCAAGTGTTGTTCCTTCTGAAGAGGAACAGAAAAAAGGTGGAAATGTTGTTCCTTTGGAAAGGAACAGCAGAGTGCAAAAGTGTTGTTCCTTGAAAAGGGAACAGCAGAATGGTGAAAATGGTGTTCCTTGCAAAAGGAATAGAAAAGTGTAGAAGTGTTTTTCCCTAAAAAAGGAACAACAAAATGGTGAAGATGTTGTTCCTTTCGAAAGGACAACAAAGTGTAAATGTTACACAACTGCAAAAATATATACAAAACAAAAGAATTATGTACAATGTGTAAAAGTAGTTGAATTACTTAATGAACCAAAGGTGAGGAAGATTTCTCTTCCTCAACCAGAATCTGCATGTCAGAGTCTTTGTGGAGTTGCTGGTAGAGGGATTTCCAAGTGGTCTACGGTATAGTCGAACTTGGTGGCCATTTTCCTTAAAGGTATGTCTGGATCCATCAATGGTGGTTAGGGTAATGGTGCCATTATCATGTACCTTATGCATTTCGTATGGTCCCAGCCAGTGAGTCTGAAGTTTCCCTGGAAAATCCTGAAACCTAGAATCATATAAGAGCGTCCAATCTCCTTCGTGGAAGACTTTCTTTTTAATGAGGGCGTCGTGCCATTTGGCTCACTGTTGTTGGATTAACGCAGTATGTTGAAGGGCAGAGAGCTTGATTTCATCTAGCTCATTGATATGCTATAATCTATTAATCTAGCCTTCATCTAAATCTAGACTGACTTCTTGTGCTATTAGCAGTGGCTGTACTTCAAATTCTATTGGAAAGATCGGTTCCTTTCCAAATACTAGCTGGTATGGTCAATAACTGGTAGTACTTCTCCATGTTGTTTTGTATGCCCACAAGGCTTCTGGAAATCTTGCAGCCCAATCGTGTCTGTGTGACGCAATGTTTTTTGTCAGTATTTCTTCTATTATTTTATTCATGCTTTCTACATGACCATTTGCCTGTGGGTGGTATGGAGTAGTAATTTTATGCTTAATATGATAGTTTTTGAGTGTTGCAACAATTTTATTACGAGCAAACTGTGGTCCTCCATTTGTAATTATATCTCTTGTGAGTCCATATTACACAAATATGTGGAACAGGAACTGTATGACGAAATCCTTTGTAGCTCTTGGAAATGCCTCTACTTCAACGCATTTGGTGACATATTCTGTTGCTACCAAAATATATGTTTTCTGATTTCATGATGGGTTAATTGGACCAACAGAATCGAGTGCCCATCGTTCAAATGGTTCAATAACTAGTTGTGGGTTTAGGGGCATTTCATCAGCCTGTCCAAGGTGTCCTACTCTTTGGCAGTTGTCACAAGCTTGAATGAACTTCTTTCCATCTTTGAAGATTGTGGGCCAATAATACCCTGTTCGTAGCACCTTGTGACCAGTTCTTTGATCTGCGAAATGTCTGCCACATGGTCTGTTGTGACAAGCTTTCAAGATGTCAAAAATTTCATCTTCACAGACGCATCTCTTGATGTGCATATCTGACCCTGTATGACACGAGTAACCCCCAATCCAAGAAAATCGAGTACTACGCTAGACAATCTTCTTTCGTTCATTGGGGGTCAGATGTCTCGGTAATTTGCCAACTGCTAAATAATTCGCAAAATCATCATACCAGGGTGTTTTAATAGCAACAACGAACAAATGTTCATCTGGAAATTAATCTTAGACTACTATTGCATCCACTAGTTTTGGCATTCATGAGAGAAAATCAACTACAAGATTTTCTTTTCTAGGTCAGTCCTTTATTGTGATATCGAATTCCTGCAATAAAATCAGCCACCTAGTTACTCTATTGTTTGTGATTGGTTTATTCGCTAAATATTTTATGGTAGAGTGATCTGTATTAAGATAACAGAATATCCAGTGATATAATGCCTAAATTTATTGATGGCATGTATTACATCTAAAACTTCCTTTTCAAGCACAGTATAGTTCAATTCAGCAGGAGATAATTTTTTGCTAATATAATAAATCACATATGGTTTTTTATCTTCTTCCTTTCCAAGGACTGCTCCAATAGCTCTGTCTGAAGCATCTGATGAAATTTGAAATGGTAGGTCCCAATTTGGTCCTCGGAGTACTGGGACTATTGACACAATCTTTTTCAGATCCTCAAAAGAGAGATCACATTTTTCTATCCAAACAAAGTCAGCATTCCCCGTCAATGCAGATAACAGTGCAGCAATATTAGAAAAATGTTTTATAAATCTTCTATAATAACCAAAAAATACAAGAAAACTACATACCTCTGTCTGAGTGGTAGGAGTAGGTATTAACTAAATTATTTGAATTTTGGCCGGATCTATCTGTATTCCAGCTGCTGAAATATAATGGCCTAGAATAAGTCCTTTAGTCATCATCATATAGCATTTTTCATGGCTCAGATAGAGCCTTATGGCAATGCATCACTGCGACACTTTTTCTAGTGTGTCCAATGCTGGGTCGAAATCATTTCCGTATGGTGTAAAATCATCCATATATACTTCGAGCACTTCATTTATTAAATATGAAAAGATGCTGAGGATAGCCCTTTGAAATGTGGTAGGGGCATTACGTAGGCCGAAAGTTAAAACTCTGTAGGCAAATGTTCCCCAAGGATAGGTAAAAGTAGTTTTGTCTTGGTCTTCAGGGGCAATCTGCATCTGATTGTATCCATTGAAGCCATCCAAGAAAGGAAATAATTTCTTTCCTACTAATGTATCTAATACCTGGTCAATGAATGGAAGGGGAAAGTGGTATTGTTTTATTTAGCTCTCTATAATCTACACAAATCCTCCATTTTCCATTCTTCTTTAGCACCATTACAAGCAAAGAGACCCATTTGCTATTGGAGATAGGGTAAATAAAGTTCACATCTAAAAGTTTTTGAAGTTCAGCATTTACATTGTCTTTTAGATGAGGGTAAAGTCTCCTTTGTGGTTGGCAAATAGGTCTTGCATCCTTTTCTATGTAAATGTGGTGTACATAACTGGGGATCGATTCCTTTCATGTCAGGGTAATCCCATGCAAATGCTTCTTTGTATTTTTTGAATAGCTAGATTAGCTTCTCTTCTTGTTCCGAAGGCAGGTTTCCATTAATGTTTAAAGTTTTTCCTGGCTCAATGGGATATTGCAGTGTAGAAGTTTGGGTGTTTGGTTGGTTTTGGGCCATTTGGTCAAATATATGCCAATAATCTTTTGGGATGTCTAGGAGGGTATTCCTAGGCTGACGAGGGGGAATGGCTTCAACAGGAATGACCTTAACAACACTTCCTTTATCTGGGATGATGAGAGTTCCTAATGTCTAGGGGGATTTTCATTCTTGAGGTTTTTCAACTTCGTTATGGTTGATTTTTGCAGCACTTCCCTTATCTGGGCTACTTAATGGTTGAATTATCCCAAGAGGAGATCTTGGTTATTCAGTTTCCCCGGTTTCTCCTCTCCCTTCACAGAGGTTGCTAAAGTTCCCTTCTTGCAATGTTTTTGTGCTAGAATTCTCAATTTCCTGAAAATATCTCTCTTCGGTGTGACTATGCACCTCAGCATATTTCTACACAAACCAAATGCTAATTTCTACCCAAAAAAACAGCAACAAATCTGCAGGAAAGTGGGCAAGGGAGCAGGGCTATTACATGCTCCGCACACAGGTTCTTACCTTCCATTTTTAAAACCCAATTCTCTCCTAGTAGGTTCTTACACTACTCTAGAAAAGAAACAAATGGATACACTCTTTGCTGGCAATAATGCCAAAATGTCAAGCAGTAAAAAGGGTCTTTTTCACCTCTATTTACCCTACATTAATTGTCAATTCAGGAACGATTTGTTCTCTCAAAGAGTGTACTCAGTTTGAGGTGGTCATTTGTGAAAGTAATGCTAGTAGTATAGTGCTCTAAATACAAGAGTAAATGGATGCTTGGAATAAAATATTCATGCAAAAAGAAACCTAAGACTCAAATCATGCATTCAGAAAGCTACGAAAATTTATCAGTCAAGGTTACAGTAATGGTAACTCTTCCCTCTGTAAACTGATGCAATTAAAAAGCACTCAAAGAAAGGATCATCAAACTAGGAACTAGACAACATATGTTGATGTTCACTACAGTCTCAGACCTTTTACACACCAAAGCGATGATAACTTCAAATGACAAGAAATGGAATAGCAACTATCTTTATAAATAGGATTTAACAAAGAAACCTTAACCTATGGAAATGAATGCAACAATAATTATATCCTACAGGAATTACGTAACAGTCTTTGAATTCAATAACAAACAAAAATGGAACAATGGACTAACAGAAATAAAAGATAGAACAACAACTTAGATCAAATATGAATGTATAACAAACCATATTAAACACACGAGACACTTAACATTAAAAGGAACAATGATCCGAGCTTTGATACAATAAGTATGGATCACAGCTATAAAGTAACAATTATTGCGATCACAATGGAACAACAACCCTAATGAACAACAATCATAATTTAAGAATAAACCATACAGTAGTACCAATTTAGGAATATACAACATTGTTAATCTGTAATCGAATGGAAATCTATAAGGAACAACAATGTTATATCAATTTCCAAAAGGAACAACAATTCGATATAAAGTTATAATTAATAACATAGCATTCTTGTTACAAGTAATAATATTATTTAGTCAAGCATATATAACAGAGCCGATATGTAAAACAACAAAGCACGTCAGATCACTGAACAAAGTAAATGAAAGAGATCAAACCACACATGAATCAGAAATAATGGTACAGGGGCAAGTGATCCACCAGTGTCGGGCACTTAGCCTCCAGGGACTCACTGCTTAAGGTTACTCTAGAATCAATGATAGAATGGAAACAAGGCTTATATATTAAAACATTAAATAGAGTTACAGTGAATTGCTCTTCAAAGGGAGACGATGATCAAAGTTCAAGTACCAAGAAGAATTTCATAAAAATAACAATAGGTCTCCCTCATGCTAACAGTGCTACCCCTTCTTATAGCAGCCGAGTGGAGATATCAACGATACAAAAGATTGTTAAGATAGCGATCCTCAGGATCAAAGGATCCTGAGGGATTCGCCAAACTATTAGTTCTCAGTTATCCTCTTGTTCTTTTGCACCGATTGGGTATCTCCTTTTCCTTTTCCTGGCTATTATGCTGCAATTTGGATCACCTTGTTTGAACGTGGTTCTCTGTCAAAGGGACAATAGTTAACTTGGTCTTGTTCTTTCCTTCGGGATGGTAGTCTTTTGTTTTCTCCTCTTTCTGCATAGAAAAAGGGTAGTTATTATTTCTTTCATGCTACATATAAATCTTCTAGATTTTATCATAATCTCTTCTCTGATACCTAGCTCATGATGCAAAAAGGTATAAGTTTTTAAGAAAAGATGACAAAGTAAATGAAAATAACATACCTTCTCTAGTGCTCAACACCAATCCAAGTGAAAGGAAATATTTTCCTTACAATCTTGATTTCCTCCTTGGATGATATATTAGGAGGGAACATCCAAGCAACCAAGTAGTTTTCTATGTCATCAAACCAAGGAGAAAGCATCGATATGCAAAAGAGGTTCTCATCTAGAATTTCATCTTATATTGTCGCTTCATTACTTGCAAGCAAGGTCAATGTGAACAAAAAATATGCAACCACATTTTCTTTCCCTAGTTTGCCAACAATAGTCAAATCAAACGGTTGTAACAATAACAACCATCTAATTATCATAACATTAACACCAAGCTTGTTTGCCAAATATTTAATGGTTGCATGATCAATACGAATAAAATTTTGGTGCCTAGTAATATAGTGCCTAAATTTGTTTATAGAATGTACTAAAGCTAAGAGTTCCTTCTCGGTGATTGTGTAATTCATCTCAGATTTAGAAATTTTCTTACTAATGAAATAAATAGCATAAGGAAACTTATCCTCTACTTGTCCCAAGGCTCCCCCCATAAATTTTTCTGATGTATCAATACAGATATGGGAAGGAAATTCCCAGTTAGGACCCCTTAGGATGGTTGCAGTGGTCAACTTTTCTTTCAACACTTCAAGGGCCTCTTGACAACTAATGGTCCAAAAAAAATCTGAATCGTTGGCCAATAAACTAAACAAAGTTGAATCCAGATTACTAAAGTCTTTGATGAATTTCTTATAATATCCAGCTAGTCCTAGGAAGCTCCTGACATCTCTTTGCTTCTAAGGGGTTGGGACCCTTTTGATGATGGAAATTTTGTTTGGGTCTATTTGTATCCCTTCCTTGGATATGGAATGCCCAAGGGCAGTTCTCTCATTCATTAAGAAATCACATTTCTTAGGGCTTAGAGAGAGATTCATTTAAATTCATTTCTTCAAAACCTTGCATAGATTCGAGAGACCTTCATGGAAGTCACATCCATAAAAATAAGAGAACTTTTTTGTTTCATGATTTTCTTCACAAAATAGGCACACCTCTATGAAATTCAATAGGCACTCAGTCTTAGCATGTCCTTTGGTCCATCTATGGTAGAAAATGGCTAGTGCCCTTTTTTCTTCCCTCTTTTATTTTGATTTTCATGGTATCCACTTTCAATGCCAAGGTATGCATCATTTCACTCTTGAAATCCTCCAACATGTTACCTATCTCATTCTTAATGGATTTTGTGGAGGGAGAGGAACTAAACAAGCCTTAACTAGCCCTAACCTTCTTCTTGGCATCCCTAGAGTGATTCTTGAATGCTTCTTTGATGGCATCATAGGATAACTGATAGATATCTCCTCTAAACAACATATTGAGGGTTTCCAACATATATTCCCTGATCCTTCGGAGAAGAAATAACTGGATTGACTCGAGATCAAGAGTGCAGTTGGACCTCCTATAACTGAGTTGAGATATCTCATCATAGTCTTCTAATGATTCATTAGGTCCGACAATCATCCTAACGATTTCTTCATTGGTTTCTTTGAACCTACAGTAGTCCATGTACTTGTTATTGAAGGCCTATTGCATCCCTAGGCAGACCCATAAATCAGCGCAAGGTTGCATCTTTAAGGGTAGAGGGGAATAATTTTAGCTTCTTCTCATTAGAGGCATAGTCATAGGTCATACAGATAACACCAAATTAAAACATGAAGATGTCAAGATCCTCATAGGTCAAGTCATAGAAGTGTGGAAAGGAAATAGAGATTATGTTCTTCATTAGAGCCTCTCCATTGGTCTCTCTAAGAGGTAAAACCTCATTTTCCATGATTTCAGCCATAGTTTGGGTAGGTGAAGTGGGTTCTTCTTCTTTCCCTAATAGGTTCTTCAAAAAATTTAGGTTGGTGACCTAGAGGGTCTTCTAACTACCCTATAGTCAAGGAGGGAATATCATAGTCCCCGAAGAAGAGTAAAGGTTGACTATTTGAGGGTTTGGGGGTTTTTGGTAGAATTTTCCTTGATTATCCCTACTCCTACGAGGCATGAAAGAAATATTTTTTACTTTTTTACTTTTTAAAAAATTGTATGAAAAACAGAAAAAAAAAAAAAAAATGCTTAAGAAGAAACAAAAGCTACCTAGACACCTCCCCGACAATGGCTCCAAAAAGTGGTGAGCCTAGTATTGCACCAATAATGTAGCAACTCCCAGTGGATCCTGAACTTAAATTATCAACTCAGGGTCTATAAAACCTTTGAGATGACAGTTGTATATGTACAACAAATAGGATTCCACTCATTCCACCTTCTATTATGAAATTAGATCAAAAGTTCTTAGAGACAATTCCTCCTACTAAATTAGAATGAAAGCTTGCTGAAAAAGGTACAATTTGAAATGACTTCTAGGCATGAAAGTGGAAATTCCATTGATTCAAATAGTATATGCTAACTAATCAATTCATGAAAGGACAAATCCTAATCTACATGTAGAAAGAAAGTTATTTTATCTTGAAAAATCAATCAAACTACCAAATCTACTTGCAGAAAGGAAACTATTTTTTCTTGCATAATTCATCAAATTCCAATCAAAATTGTGTGTACCATCTACCTAGTTGACACTTTCTTATAAATCATTAACCTACTTACATCATACTTGTGATAAAAAAAAAACTAACTCTACTATGTTTTTGCAGTGAAGAAAACGAATGTTTGGAATGGCCAAGGAGCTTCCCCTAATCATCAAATCACAAATGGGGGTCATTATTCATCTAGACTAATTCAATTTGTACTGGGGGTCAAAACTAATGAAGGAAAGTGATGTTAAAGGTTTTCTGAAGGCGATGGGTAGAAGAGACCTGCAATTCTAGAGGAGGACATCCAAGTGGCTTTTGAAGGTGAAAATGATGTCTTGTGGGTATGGAGAGGTGGATGGAAGTCGAAGAAAATGGAGGGAGGTTGGTTTGAGCCCCTAGCCAAGCTCAAGACTTCTCAAAGGCCTGTCTTCCACTAGGATTAGTGCTTCTGATATAATAGGAAAAATGACTTATAAAATAGGGTTTTGGGACAGAATTTGCAAGTGGAAATAGAAGATGAAGGATCTCAAGATGGAAGTGGTAAATGTTCCCTTCACTACAGATGAACACAATCATGTAGTCAATCATATGCATGCATACATTTATCATTAACAAAATGAGATATCTTGTGAGAGAAAATATGACTTGAATTTAAATAACATCTAATTTATGCCATAACATTGATCTACTCACTAAAATGACTTCTAATCTATAGAAAGAAAATGTAAAATAGGACAAATAACACTAATCTATTTCCAAGAAATCATAAACACAATATTTTTGGATTGTGGTTTTGAATCATTCCACTCATTCTCCCACAAGAGAGGTGATATAGAGGCTATAACCATAGGTTCTTCTAGATTAATCTCTACTAGAATGTAAGAAACTATGAACTTCTTGGAATCATGAAGAAACATAAGTAAAAAAAGAGGGACCAAGGCATCTAGGTTGGGCCTAAACCCAAGGGTCTTAGCCCTCTGAAACTAACTCAGGTGCAGCTTAAAATCCAACTTCTCATTAAAAAATGCAGGCCTGATATATCACAAAAAAAGTTTATAGTAACACTATCAAGCTTGAAGCTCAATAGCTACACCTAGCTAAACACAAACTTTGAATCCTAATGAGCTCTTATTCTAGTTTATTTATACAAAAGGGAAGTTCAAGCAACTCCCTTGAAAGTAGGAGTGGTTCCATCCTTGATCTCGAAAATGGTGGATTTTGTCCCTCTTGTTCTTTACTAGGAGTAGGAGTCACTCGACTGCCATTGAATTCGAACTAGTGAGAGAGGGTATTGCGATCCCAAGTTGATTTTAGGGAGTTAAGGAGGTGGACAAACCCCCTATATTCTCTCTTATTTGTCTCCATCAAGTGCTTGTATAGTAATAACATAAAAAATGCTTCATTTTCTTGCAATTAAACCACATTATGCCACATATGATGACAAACACCTTGTATTCCCCTTAGTAAGCATAATATAACCAAAAATGTGAATTAATGTAAGAGAAGGATTGTTTTAAGGTTGGAGGATGACATAATCATCTTAAAAATGTACTTATTGATGGGACTCATCAAAACCCACAACATTTGAACTACTTCAATAAGTAAAGAGTGAATATGGTGATGCAGATTGCCTACATATTATGCCCAATATTGAATGTCAAATGTATACTTAAATAAATTTAAAATGAAAATTAGCATTATATCAAAGCATAATTTCGTTTGCAAAACTTAGTTGTTCAAAGAAAATATATGATTTATAAAAAATGTTGTATACAATGATTTATTTTTAATTATTATTTATAAAATAGAAAAATGTATAAATAAAAAGGATCAATCATGTAATAAAGAAGAAAACAAACTAACTATAACATCAAACATCTCTTAGAACATCATCTTTATCTCAACTTTCAAAATTAAGCAAGATTTTCAGTCATTTTCAATTGTTGATATACGAAATTGTTGTTCTTAGCCTTCTCTGTAATGAATTTAATGAATTCAAGGCTTCCATTGATTCATTTGTTTCAATAAAAGTTAAACATAATATCTATTACAAAACCTTTAATTGAATGTGTAATAAATATACATTATTGTTTCTCTAAACAATTAATTTTGATCATTGATCATTTTTACCTTTTTCACTATTATTGATATACATTATGTTTTAACATGAGTTTGTTTATCATAGAAATGAGGGAACAAGACATTAATCATTATCTATTTTAAATACATGTATGGAATTCAAGGTTCAAATTTTAATCGTACATGTTATATATAATTAAAAATTCATGATTATTTCTCAGTTGACCATCAAATTTCATGCCCTCTGCTGATATCAAGCAATTTAATTTTTGTACTAATGAAAAGATAGGGAAGATTAATTCTTTCCTAATTTAAATATATTTACAAATACTAAGTTCAATTTGGAACATTAGAACCTTTTTTTTTGGAATTTCATTATTTTTTATCAGATTTAAGGTATGAAATTATAAGTACATATCAACTTTAACATTGAAATCATCAGTGTTTACTAAATGACCTATGGAGAGTGCATTAAATCAAGGGTTTTCTCAGGCCTAAATCATGAATGAATAGCAGGGAATCCATCCTGGTGAGCATTGGCATCATCATCCGTTCCGTGTGGGTGATTGCTGACAGCCACATAGCTTGAAGCTCATATCCCTTACAATAAGTGTCCCCTTGCTTGGACAGGGTGGGGGGGTGATGTACTTATGCAACAAAATAAACAGAACCCCATTTTTCGAATCTAGCAATGCAGCGGCTGGGGCTTTTGCCTCCACGATTTTGGACACCCTTGCAATGGGATCCCAATGCCAGGCTAGAGGCCATGGTCAATGCCTACCAAAAGTGGAAAAAAATCCAAATTTGTGATCACAAACAATAGGTTGGAGAAATTGTGATAGTATATGAAAGATCATGCCCTAATCTATAAATTATTGGGGATATGGCCTCCAGAACAAGATATCCTAGGATCGATCCAGCATAAATGGGCACCCAGATGTTAGATTGAACTCCACCTAGGAGCCAAGCATTTTTTCACAATGATCTTTACAGATCTCAAAGATAGGAAACATATCTTAAAAAATAGTCCTTATTTCATGAATAGTGCCAGGCTTTTCCTCTGTTATTGGGAAGAATGTTGTAACCCTGATAAGGAAGAGTTCGAGGTTGCTCATGTATGGGTACTTCTATTCTCGCTACTCGACGACTTCTCAGAACATGATATTTTGGAAGGGATGGGCAATGTGATTGGCTAATTCATGAAATTGTCATAGATCACCAAATGACACCAACATGTACCATATGTTTGCATCTGTGTTCATATGAATATATCCCAGTTGCTAACAGAATCAATAGATATGGTGTACCATAACTCCATTTTGATGCTACCCTTAGATTAAAAGCATGTTCCCTTTTGAATGTCGTAAAGGTCACGAGTATAGGAATGTGTTTCATGATTGCCCCTCACTATAGAAGAAGAAGGTCTCCATGTTAATAAATTTTGAGATGAGGAAGGGTTCCAACCAGTTCGAGGGAGGAGTAATAGATCATCTAAGCCTCAAGTTGACCCTCCCTCTCTTCATTCACATCTAAAAACTCTTCCAGCACAAACTTCAACATCCATTTAGAAAGAGGTGGAAATCCTTGTGCAAGGGGATGTTAACCCATTCGAAGCCCTTGATACTCTTGATCCGACCAAATATATTCCCACCAAGACCATATAAATTTCCCAGCATCCCATACATGCAATGGAGGATGATCCTCAAGCCATCATCCCACTAGACAAGGCTGCACCAAAGAGAAAAGCCCTAAAGTCAAGGGCAGATGATTGAAGATTGAAGGAGGTTCTCAATCAAATCAGTAAAGTATTGGAAACAGAGGATAGAAACATCAGGTTTGTCTTGGAAGAAAGGAAAATGTTGGACATCTTCTAGATCTTGCTTAAGGGGGATATCAAAGACATTCTAGTTAACCAATTGACAACCTTTGGTAATATATTTAATCAATGGTGTGTCAGATTAGGGAAGTTAGAGGGTGGTCACAAATCCTATGGATCTGGTACAGAAGGGAACCCATTGGCCCTAACCCTTTCCGGATCGTCTATTTTGAAGAAAGGTAAGAAGGGTTGGAAAATGACAAGGAGGTGATTCAAGAAGCATGTGAGCTATTACTCAATTAGGGACAAATGGGGAAACTGACAAATTATTTCCCCATATCAGTCCAACCCAATGTTTTAAGACTCTAGCTTTGAATCCAACTTTGAGTTGGTTGATGGTTGGCTCTAACTCTAACTCTAACTCGATATCGACTCAACCAGCTCGATTTCAATAGCTCAATTGTTGTAAGAAATACATTAAATATTTATTTTATTTTTATAAGAAAACATAATTTTAAATATTTTTATTCTTATTTTGAAAAAAACAACATTAGAATATAGATAGAATACAAAATATGATTAAAGTAGGCTCATTAATATATCCATTATATCAAAATGGCACCTAGTTTACTGTCCAATACATACATGATGATGATATAGAGATCAAAACATAAACACATAACCAAGGAGGCTAGAAAGGGCCTCTACAACAAAAGTAAATTGTGACCAGTACTACTGGCTACTGTTAGAGGAGCCAAGATCATCTGAATTGACCTATGGATCATAGTCAGACAGGGGGCACATGGCTCCTCATCATTATCTCCAACTACAACCATAGAAGTAGTAGCACTAGCAGGCTGTGCAGGAGCTACAAGCTGAGATAGATGAGATATGCATCTTTGTCGTAGCTGATCAGAGGAAGTGCCTGCAACAGGAGGACTTGTTCGCCCTAAGGCTGAGGCTGGTACAAGTGGATCAAGATCTACATTCGACTTAACATTATGTTCGAGTGATTCCTCCACCTATAAATCCAAATAAAAATCCTCATTAGAATCAAACTCTGTTGAATGAATCTCCACTACCCAATCTGATGTTGGATCAATGTCTTCCAAAACAATGGCATTTGAATCAAGTATGCTTTTTAGCAATTGGTTGCATCCGAGTTGGAGGTTGTATTGGACATATACTATATCATCTAACCATTTTTTATCCAAATGGTTTCTCTTCTTCGTGTGAATCCTCTCAATGGCAAGCCAATTGTGCTCACACCCAATAACACTACAATTTTGACTCAAAATATGAATTGCAAACCTATGCAATTCAAGACAATGGCTACCAAAAGCCTCCCACCATTATGCTGCAAAAAACATAGGATTTTAATGAGTTAGCTCAAAAAAATTACAAATTATATCCAACTTTCAAATTATAAACGATTTAACAAAATAAGTATTAAGAATTTGAAAATTGAAATTTATGTTTACTTGCCTCATTTGCTTCCCTTGCAATCTTTGCTAGGTTCTTCCCAAAGGTAGCTGAGGCATTGTTGAAGGATGTGGCCTATCAGTGTATCTCTAACTAATCACACTCCAATGTGATCATGCAATGAATGCAGTCAATCAATCCATCTCTAACCTCCCGCTTCAGAGCTCCTATCTCCTAAGTTGGCTTTATAATGATACCATGGGTTCAAAAAATAGCCAGTTCTATGTATAGGGCGATGGATTTGAATGTTCCATCTTTCATCAATGATTCCCCAAATGGGCCCATAGTTATTCACTTTATCCTTGCATGTCCTCTTTAGTTTCTACTTTTCTTGATCCATAGCCTCATAAATTAATCCCATAGCCAATATTTCCCCATCAACAAACCACAAAACCTTAACTAGTGGCTCAACAAGCTTCATAATCTCTACTGACTTTCTCCAAAATATATATTCATTAACTTTGTTTTTCAATTCTTTGTCTTCCTGTTTGTGAGACCACTGGCTTTTATTCCACTCTTCATTGGAAAATATCTTTTGCAAGTTTCTATGTTGTGAAAGCATAGATTGCAATGTCAAAAAATGAGTAGAAAATATAGTGATGGCACACCTAATAATATCCCTACCCCCTGTGTGTTTCCTCATTAGGCACAAAATCGATGAATGATTTTAGCTAAAAATATTTATGATTTTGTCATGATCTATAGTGTTTTTTACCCAATATAATTTTCCTATATCCTCAAGCATGAGGTCTATGCAATGTGTAGCACATGGGGTCCAAAAGATGGTTATATGTTTTTCCTCTAATAGTTTACTAGAAAGAACATAGTTAGAGGCATTATCTCTAATGACTTGAACAACATTAACCACCCCCACCTCCTCAACGACCTCATCCAATAGCTTAAACAACAAGTGTCCATATTTTACCTTATCAGATGCATCAAATAATTTTAGAAGCATGGTTCCCTATGGGTAGAACATAAAAAAGTTTATGATGGTATGGTTTCTTTGATCATTCCATCCATCTAATATGATGGTACATCTTTTTCTTGCCCATGAGTTTTTGAAATCTTTCAAATACTCATTAACGAAGGCAATTTCCTTCTGCAAATGATACCCCCTTATCTCATGCATAGTAGGGACTTTGAAGCCTTCTCTAGCAACATGTGTTGAATCAAACATAAGCTCATAATGTGGTGAATGGGAAGCATTGAAGGGCATATCATCATCATACCACCATATACATATGTAATCAAAAGTTGTCTCCCTCAATTATTTCTTCCAATGGTCATCTAAAGGGGCTAAAAAGTGCTACTAGCTTGAGGACCATGTTCATCTGATGGAGAGGAGGGTGTGACAGTGAAATAACTTTTTATATTCATATCACCCTTCTCTTTCATTTTACCCATACCCTTTTCTTGAATGGAATCCAAAAAGGGAGGAACATAGCAGAAGGGGTTGGATGCATCAGTACAAGGGATAGAGGAAGAACCCTCAAGATCAAAATGGGGGATGGTAGCCAACATTTTTTGTATATTCCTCTTCCTCCCAATTTCAGCCTCTAACTCTTTTTTCCTAGCCTTTTCTTCTTTAAAATTCTCAAATTTGGCTAACAATTCCTTCCTAATCTCCCCAATTTCATCTCATTCACATGGAGTACTTTGGCTTCTAATCCCTGCCAAGTGTTGTTTCAGCCTATTAATTCCCCCAAGACCTTCCTTAATTTTTCTATGGCAAAATTTTCAATGCATTTGACTATCAAACATTTCAACATATGCCAAAGTAGCATCTCTTACTCTAGGTGTCATTTTTTGACTTGAAATTGAAAGAAAAAAATATGAAAATTAAAACAATAAAATAGCATTGCTTCAATGTTCATTTCTTTCACAAAAAACACTCTTTTCAATTTCTATATTTTCATATAAAAATGAATAAGAAGAAAAAGAGTTTTACAAGTGAAAAAAAACACCTCCAGGAAAAAACTACCTCTTCAAGCTTGCTCCAACAAGCTAACTCCTCAATCTTACTCCAAATGGCTACCCAAAAAGCTACTCACTCCTCCTACAATGCTTTCCCAAGACTCCTCACTGCTGCTACAAAATCAAGCTCCAAAACTCCTCACAAACTCTCACTCAAATGCAATGACATGGCTGTGAGGAAACCAGAAGGGTTTGGTGGGTTTTATAGGGTTTAGGACGGGGGAATGGACCTCAAATAAGCTATAGACAAATTAAAAATCTAGTTGGGGACCCCAAAAAAGAAAAAAAGAAGAAAAAATCATTATCTTTTGAGTTTATGGGTCGTTGTCACTGAGCCGGTCGAGTAGGCTCGAACTCAACTGAGCCGATCAGGTTATTATTGAGCTGGAAAACTTGTTAGACAACTCAGCTGGCTCAGTAATAACCCAGTCAGCTGAACCGGTTAAATGGCTAATTTGACCTGGTGAGGCCTTAACTCAGACCAACTCAGCTGAGTCGGTTCTAAGCCATTTGATTCTTAAAACAGAGGTCCAACCTTGTCAATGAAGATTGTCTCCTCGAATATTCGAGGCTAAAATAGTAAATGTAAGCTCTCATCTCTAAAGAAAAAAACAATAAAGTAAAATTGGATATTGTAATATTGTAGGAAACCAAAATGACATCAAATAAGCTCTTAGAAGCAAGCAAATATAGCTAGAAAACTAGTGAAGTCATGATGATTGATGTAGTAGGGAAGGTAGGGGGTGGTGCTATGGAACCCCCAATAGGTAATCATCAAATATTGGGTTGGAACTCAATTCTCTCTCACTGGATCTTGTCGGCTTATTGGGTCTAATTCCTGGATCAATTTAATGATAGTCTATGCTCCCTCTAACCCTCAATATAAGTAGAGATTCATCCGGAATATATATATACTCTGCGCCCACTCATTCCTTCCACCTTATAGATCCTAGGAGGGGAATTCAACCTTATTTAGAATCTAGATGAGAAAAGGGGAGGGTTCATCAGCTAGACTATAGCATTGATGCCTTTAATGAATTGATCGAACATATCCACATAGTAGATGTGAAAACAAAGGTCGGCCTTCATACCTGGAATAATCAAAGAGGAGGTCATCACCAAGTTGCATGTTTCCTCAACCAGTTCCTTTTGTCAGAAGAGATTATATTAGCATATCCCCTCATCGAGGCATCTATTCTATTCACACTGGGATCGTACCATTGGCCGATCTACCTAAAGATGTTGGCCTCCTCTCCTCTAAAAACCATGCCATTGCACTTTGAGAGATTTTGGCTAAGGAAACTCGGTTCATTGAGAAGGTGGAAGATTGGTGGCACACCATCAAGACTCCTCCAGGCACATGGATGCAAACCATCTTGAAAAAACTCCCAGCTCTGAAGAAAAAAATCAAGGCCTAGAATCGTGAGGAATTCGGGGATACTTTATCTATGAAGCAAAAGCATGAGAAGGAAATGGAGAAGATCCAGAGGCAAACTGTATGTGAGGGGCAATCTGAGGACTTAGAAATGAGGTATGGACACTTTCTAGGCCAACTTAAGGAAATGCAACCGCATGAAGAGACGTCATGGCAATATAAATCTCGCATCCAATGGTTATGAGAGGGAGAGTGAAAGTCAAAATTCTTCCACCACTCTATGATCAACCACTGCCAATACAATAGAATCGTTGTTATCTCCCATGCGGAGGGAGTTAGCCTAGAATATCACCAAGATATGGAGAGATCCGTTGCTTCCTATTTTTCTTCTCTCTTATGTGAAGCGGGCATCAATAGCAATGAAGATATAGAGTGCATAACTCAACACGTTCCCTAAAGAGTAACAAAGGATTAGAATGAAGCCCTCATGAGACAAGTAACTTTCGAAGAAGTGGAAATGATAGTGAAAGAACTTCCTTCCAGCAAATCCCATGGTCTGGACGAATACACCATAGATTTATTCAAGGCCTGTTCATCCTTTATGGGCCCAAAAATAGTAGACCTTGTGGAGGAATATTTCCAAGGACGTCAAATTTGGTCGGGCATCAATGCCACCTTCTTTAACTCAATCCCTAAAAATAAAGAGGCAAACTCTCTAGATACATTTCAATCGATAGCTCTTTTCAATGTGATTTAAAAAATTTTGGCCACAGTCTTAGTCAGATGTTTGAAGCCCATCCTCCATCACATAATTAGTCATGAGCAGTTGGGGTTTGTCAACGGAATGAAAAACTTGGTCGACAACATCTCTACCCATGAAGTGATCAATTCTCTCACAAGCTAGAAAAAATGGAAAATGATGCTTAAACTAGACCTCTCAAAGGCCTATCATCGGCTCAACTCATCATATGCCATATCGGTTATGCAAGCATTCAAACTTGTTGAAGATTGGATGCCCTCGATCTACTGCATAATTTCTACTCCTTTTTTCTCCATTCTAGTTATTAGGTCCTTGTCCTACACCTCTTGATCCTCTCATGGACTTGGGAAAGGTGATATTCTTTCTCCCATTCTCTTCATAATTATGACTGAGGGATTGAGTCGTACTATTGCAGTAACCAAATGCAATAATTCATTGAAATGAATCGAACTCCCACGAACTGTCATCTCAATGACCCAACAAAAATTTTTGGAGGACAATTTTCTAAATGCGTAATTGACAATTAATGGATCCTTGTCATATGACAACATCCTTGCTAAATTCCAAGTTGATTCAAGTATGTTATTAAATAAGGAAAAACATTTAGTTTATTTTTTAATACTCCTTGTCATATCAAGGAATTTTTAGGTCGCATCCATAGATTCCCAATCAACACTCTCCTGTCCAAGTACTTGGGCATCCCTCTATTGGCAAAACCTTTGTGAATCAACAAATAGAAAGAGCTATGTGAAAAAATAATGAAAACAATATGCAACTAGACTTTCATAACTTTAAATCTGGAAGGGAATGCCACCATTCTGAGGTTTGTCCTCCAATTTATCCCCATTTATCATCTCTCTATTCTCCCAGCCCCCAAAGGCATCTATGTAGATCTAGTCTCTATATTCAAGAAATTCTTATGGCAAGGTCCTCTATTAGAAAAAAAATAGTGGCTTGTCACTTGGGAGAAATTATGCCTCCCTAAGTATTGAGGGGGCCTTGGCTTACGAGATCCTTTTACTATAAATGTGGCAACTAGGGGTAAGTTATGGTGGTGATGAATTCAAGGTGACACTGAGTACTGGAAACAGTTCTAGACTCATAAGTATGGACAAAGAAGAACACAAAGAATGTTGCTCAAAGATAATGTCTCCCTTCATGGATCATCCATTTGGAATTTGGCCAATCAAAATAACTATCTCATTAGGGACCACTTCTTATGGTAGAATAACAATGGTAAACCACTATTTTCAAGGAGTAATCATGGCAACAATTTCCACATTTATCTCAGGACCCCTCCATGCAGCCCCTTCTACCCCTTCTTTGCCATCGCTCAAAAGGTCATGTACTAGATTATTTGGTTGAGTCCCAAGATTGTCATGAATGGTGTAAATGGAAATCGGTTGCTGACTAGAATCTTGATATTACCCAAGGTGAAAGGAAAAACTCGATGCATCAACTAAACCATAAATGCATCCCCTTCTCCCTGGATAACGAAAAAATTTGATGGGTCTACTCTCCTAAAGGTTCCCTCTCCCTCAAGGAGGCCTACCTCCTGAAATCTCAGGCTCTCAATGTTCCTAGATGGAAAATATGGAGCAAAGTTTGGGGGGGAGTTTGGCCTAAAGTAGCTCATTGTATGTGCTTTCTATGAAATAAACATATCCTCAACTAGAACTGCATGTTGAATCTCAGATTCTCGGGCCCACCTGAATTCCCTCTATGTAGAGTACATGAGGAAACTATGGAGCACCTCCTGCTTGTCTTTCCACTTGTAAAGGAAGTTTGAAACTATACTGCTAACATTTTTGGATCTATTCACTACCACCAGGGGGATCTCATCACAATGGTTGAGTACTTGCCTACCAACTGCTTCAAGAATTCCATAGTTAATCATGCCTGGAACCTGTTTCTTCATTTCACTTTTTGGAACATCTAGAAGGAACATAATAGAGTTATATTTGAGGATCAATCCCCCTCCAACATCTCCACCTTGAGTATCATGCAAGAAAACACCAGAGGAACAATTATATTGGAGAGGTGGGATCCAAATGACTAGAAAGTCGATTCGATAGAGATACCCTACTAAGAAGTCTTCCCCTAGCTTAGCACGTGTATGTATGCTTTCATTATAGTGTGATACTGTGTGCTAGTGCTATAGTTGTTAGCCACGTCCCATAGTTTTCCATCCGTTATACCGCCCCCCAATTGGGTGGTATGTGGAACTATGGTAAATTCTCAATTTTACCCAACAATTGTCCATCACTCTACCACGCTCTAAAAAATATTCTCATCTATCATCCCCATACGCATTTCACCTACCCCTTGAGGGGTTCATCTAACTCAATTTTGATAGTGCATCAAACGAGAACCTAAGCCCTTTTCGGTATGTGTAGAATCTGAAGATTGTCCTACCGTGAAATCCTTTTGCCCAATAATCCTCTCTTTTTCATATATATTTACCACTTAATAAAGCCATATCTACAAGGTTTTGATGAACGTATGCATTAGTATTTTTTCTTGTTCATACTCAACTGTATACCTTATTGTTTTAATTAAAGTTGTATTAGCTACTGAATAAGCTTGTTTCCACAACTAGACAAAGATTTGTTAGTTGCCTTCATTGTTCGTGGGGTTCTATAGTTCTAGTTCAACAACAAAAGGCATGGATAGATAGAAGATGACTCCCTCATGGACACCTTCCTATCCACTCGAAACTATTTTCTAAAATATGCACAGGAGTTTGTGGTCAAACTCTGAGTCAACTGCCGGATTAATGTAGAACAGAGCCCAAGATCAGCTGAAACCTTATCATTTTGCTTTCAAAATAGCAAAACGAAAATTTCACAATACAAGCTTAGATAGGGTTAAGAGATATTAGGCTTAGGATTCTCA
Organism: Pinus taeda; assembly: GCA_000404065.3. Lineage (NCBI taxonomy): Eukaryota > Viridiplantae > Streptophyta > Pinopsida > Pinales > Pinaceae > Pinus > Pinus taeda. Next base: position 229,224 of record APFE031204221.1, on the reverse strand, counting down.
TACATTTATGCAAGAGACATCTTATAAAGTTAATGGCCACACTGTTATGTGGGTGTGCGCTGAATGATATGTTTTCTAAACAATTAGTGACTTTCGTGCGAATGAATTTGATTTCGATGTGCAAGAATTGTACTAATTTGAAGATCTGAATTACTATGTGGAGGGCCCCTCCAAACATTGGTTGGTTTTAATCAAATACAATTTGATTTCCTTCAATTATTCAATTTCTTTGTTTTGTGTGGTCATGCAGTACAATGATTTCAAATTGTTATCTGCGTAAGAACTTTTCTTTGCTTTATACCTAGATTAGGTTATTGTTTACTTTGCTTTATACCTATTACTACACATTGATTTACTTTTCTTATTATCCAACATAATTGAAGTGTGTTCAATTCATAGATGTTGCTTGGATTACATTTTTTGAGCAGAAATTGAACAAGTGAGCAGGCTTCTCCTAAAACAATTGAGTTTAACAGTATTCCTTCATAGCTGCTAGAGTAAGATTCTATTTTGCACTTAGAGAACTAGGAGTTGCATCAAAGAGATTTAAAATCAAATCCCAACAATCTAACATAAGTAAAATCACCCTCACATAATCCACAAACTGATTGAATAACTATTAATTCCTGGGAAACTTAATCAACATCCTTAAGAATTACAACATTAATACAATTAACAAACATCACCTCCATCCTAGGACTAGACCTTGACAAATACATAATGGCCTACTAAAACAACTTCTAAGCACATATTGTGCACCTATACTTCATCAGTCTACACACCCTGGTTGAAAATTTATGATTTCCAATTCAAGGACATTGAATTGACCAAACATTTTGGCGTCGTTGTCAAGGAAGTATAATTAGAATCCATAAAAAAACAACAAACAAAACCATCATTAATTTAAAATAATGACATGCATAGGGATAGAGACTCTAGGGGTATATTTGTATGATGAGGAAGAAGTTTAATTCCCACAAATCCACTCACTCCACTACGATTTCAATATTCAACACCACCTACTCAAACCCAAATTCCATTTAGGGGTCAACAAAGACTTCCTGAATTCTCAAGATTAGAAATTCAATCCAAAACTTCACCTACTTCCTCTACTAAAGTTGTAATTGAAGAAAATCCTACATCACCAACCACAGTAGTAATCTTTCTTTCCCCCACTCGTGAACAAATCGTGGGAGAAGAATTATAAATTCCTAGTGAAGAGGAGGGATTGGAAAGTCATTATGAAAAACCATTGATAGAGGAACCAAAAATATTAGAAGAATAATATCTTAGCTTCGAAGAATCTATCACAGTTGAAAAAGAAGGAGAAGTACATAATGTCCATGGTGAAGAAGATAGGATTGGAGGCAGAGGTAGAGGTAGAGGAGGGGGTAGAGGTAGGGGGAATCAAGATCTTTCGAGATTCCCTATTCTTGATGAAGATACAACCCTTAGAATGAAAAATATATCATCCTAAATTCTTCTTAATTTCCATGGGAAAATAAACAAAGATCCAGATACATTTCTCTTCAAATTTTAAGTATTATGTAGATCATATGACTATCTACATGATGCTCAAAAGTTTAAATATTTCCTACCTCATTAAAAGACTCAGCATTAAAATGGTTCGTGAGTATAGGAGTGCATTCCATAACAACATCGGCACAGATAAAGGAGCCTTTCTTGGGAAAGTACAAAGAGTATTGTATGCCTAGTAACCTTGAATATGATCTCTTCAAAATGACACAGAAAGAAGATGAGAATCTTGAAAACTTGGTAGAAAGATTTGTTTATAAAGTTAAAAGAGAAAAAATGGATAATTTGGATGAAGAAACCTTAAAATCTCTTTTACTCAGAGCCGTTAAAGATGAATGGATCAATCTACTTAGCCTAATAGGAAAAGGAGATATCTCCCAACTCCCGTTTGTAGATATTTGTGATTTGTGTTTAAATATCTCAAGGAGCAAAGCAAGAGTTGGAAAGAGTCCTGGAGACCCTCTCTTATCAAGAATAAACAAGTCTGCGGCTAGAACAGTTAGTAGGGAAGAAATAGGAAATCTACTTGATGCCTTTAAAATAGATATTTTAGGGAGCTTAAGTGAACGAATAGACACCCTTAAAATACAAAACAAGTAGAATTCTGAAAATGTTGCATTATCTATCTTCTATCCCAAATGTCAGAAGAAACATGCTCTGAGAGAATGTCGCTTAGACTCAAAAGTCATAGAAACATGTGCCATATGTGTAGATAATCATGATACAAAGGAATTTCCATCATTACCAAGTCTCAAGGTTGTATTCAATGATGAAGGAATCTCAGAACCAATAGAACTTATCTACTTTTTAGCTAAAATACCATGGCAAAAACCCCAACCAAATCAACCACAAGGATTTAGACCACAACAATTTGGCCAATCTTCACTAAGTAATTGGAATACAACCTAGAAACCTTGGGTCTACCACAATCACAACTTTGGAATCAAGGATGGAAAATTCCTTATGAAGCCTATGCTCAATATCAACAATATTCACCATCCTACATTCCACCACAATTCTTAACCCCGTCCAATCAAATTCCTCAAACTAGTAAATTGTCACAAATCCTAGTACAAAGTCAAAACCTACAACTTTCCCTACCATTTCCACAAAAATCAAATCAACTACCCCCTCAACCACTTCCAAATCCTCATAATAGAGTACCACAACAACCAGTATACAACATGGAGGGTTAGAATCCTCAAACTTATGTAATAACCCCACTAGACATAAACAATGTTCAATTAAGGTCTAGAAGGGTATTACCAAAAAACCCTCCTGTTTTCATTCAGAAAACAAAATCAGATCTTCAAAAACATAAGAATTAGTCAAAACAAGGAGAGACCCCTCTCCCTCAAAAAGAAACTAGACAAATAGAAGAAATTCCAATAAATTCTCCTATCATAGAACAACCTTCAATATCAGTTAAACCACCTTTCCCAGAAAGATTAAGAATCAATGAAGGAGTAGAGAAAAAGAATTATCTTGCCTGATTATAATATGATGGATGAATTGAGAAATGTATATATTAAGATTCCTTTACTGCAAGCCATAAAATAAATACCAATTATTACAAAAACAATTAATGAATTAAGTACACAATGATCAGGAAGAAAAAGAAAAGATATAAAAGGAATTCAGTTAGTCATAAAAATTGTAGGCATTATGATGGGGAAGACGACAATCCAAAAATATCTAGACCCCAGAAGCTCTACTGTAAAAATTCACATCAATGGAACTGAAATACCAAACACACTGATTGACCTAGGGGCAGCCATAAACATAATGAGCAAACAAGTTATGGACACACTTAGGCTTCCTAATCTTCAATAAACAACAACTTTGTTGCAATTAGCAGATAGATCTGTTATAAACTAGATGGTGTGTTAGAGAATGTTTGTGTATCCTTAGATTCCTGGGAATATCCTTTTGATTTCATGGTCTTAACACCAAAGAACAATGTAGGAGGACATCCCTTAATTCTACGAATACCTTGGTTGGCTACAACAGATGCTTTCATCGGTTCTAAGTCAGGTGATATGTTTATCTCAGATGGAAATTCTACAAAGAAATTTACATTATACCCCGCCTGCAAGAACAACAATACATATTGAAACTGAGGAATGGATAGAAGATGGAGAAGACATACAATCCATTTTTGTCGCTAAACAAGTAAAAGAGGAAGACAAACTTTTAAATATGCTAGAAAATAATGATTCTTCCTCACATTATGAGCATAGTCGAAATGAATATCTCTCCTCTAAACAAGTATCATTGTTGTTCATGGAAAAATTTGGGAATTCCTCGATAGAAATCGTTCCAGGAGAAACCTTAAATATCAATGAAAACTTGGAAGACATTCAAAAGAAACAATTGATAGAAATTTTACGAAAACATTCTTCTACTTTTGTGTGGGAATATACTGACATGAGAGGTATTGATCCTAAAACTTTCATACATCATATCTACATTGAACAAAATGCAAGACTAGTTAGACAACCTCAGCGAAGAATTAACCCAAATCTAAAAGAAATTGTTAAGGAAGAATTGTAGAAATTATTAAATTTAAATTTCATTTACCCAATATCTGATAGTGAGTGTGTTTCACCCCTAGTAATCATCCCTAAAAGGAATGGAAAATGGAGAGTATGCATTGATTACATGGAATTGAATAAAGAAACATTAAAAGGCCACTTTCTACTACCTTTCATAAACCAGGTCTTAGATACTTTAGTAGAAAAAATATATTTTTCCTTCATGGATAAGTTCAGTGGATACAACTAGATTCAGGTGGCCCATGAAGATCAGGATAAAACCACATTCACTTGTCCATGGGGAGCTTATGCTTACCGGGTACTTCCCTTTGGGTTATGTAATGCTCGTGCAACATTCCAAAGGGCAGTCCTTGGCATTTTCTCTGAACTTATCCATGATTGTGTGGAGGTATACATGGATGATTTCACAGTCTATGGGGATTTTTTCAATGAAGAACTAGGGAACCTGGAGAAATTTTTAATAATATGTCAAGAAACAAACCTCTCATTAAGCCATGAAAAATGTTTCATGATGTCTAACGAAGGAATTGTTTTAGGTCACCATATTTATGGAGATGGAATTAAGGTAGACTCATCTAAGATGGAAGTCATTTCCAAGTTATCAGTGCCAAGTTATTAAAAGGATGTCAAAAATTTTCTCGGTTTTGCGGGATATTATAGAAGATTTATACAAAACTTCACAAAAATTGCATCCCCACTCTTTAAATTACGTACAAAAGACTTTGAATTCAGTTGGGATTCTGAATGTCAAGTTTCCTTTTAAACATTGAAAAAGAGAATTTTAGAAGCACCCATATTAAAAGGACCTAGCTGGAAATTGCATTTCCACATCTCAATAGATGCTTCAGATTCATCCTTAGGAGTTGTTTTGGGACAAAAATATCTCACTCCTTATTCCATTTATTATACCAGTAAAAGTTTAACCCCTACAGAATTAAATTATACTATAATCAAGAAGGAGTTCTTATCTTTTATTCATGCCATTAATAAGTTTAGACATTATATAACTGGATACAAAGCTTTTGTCCACACAGACCATTCTACCATTAGATACTTAATGAATAAACCAGTCACTATTGGAAGAATAACCATATGGCTCCTACTTTTACAAGAATTTAACATAACCATTCTAGATAGGCCAAGAAAACAAAACACAATTTCTAACTTTCTATCTAGAATACAAAATGAAAACAATGATCGACCCGTAGATGATAAATTTCCTGATGAATATATTTTTGCTAACTATTTGGCCACAGGAAAAATTCCATTTCATTTAATTCCTTGAGAAAAAAAGAAGAATAGTCCACAATAGCACATCCTACTCATGGATAAATGAAGAATTGTATAAGACAGGACCATACCTCATCATCAAAATATGTGTTCAAGAGGACGAAATACCAGAGATACTAAATGCTTGTCACGATGAGCCATGTCAAGGACATTTTTAAGACAAGAGAACTGCATACAAAATCCTGCTTTCAGGATATTATTGGCTTTCCATTTTTAAGGACACCAAAGAATATGTTAAGAGATGTGACAGTTGTCAGAGAATGAGCAAACCTACTCCTTCAAATGAAATGCCATTACAACCACAAGTACTTATCAAACCATTTGAAAAATGGGCACTAGATTTTGTTGGACCAATCAGCCCACCTTCAAAGCAAAAAAAGTATATTTTGGTATGTACTGATTATGTCACTAAATGGGTAGAAGCGAAAGCACTTCATTTTGCCACTGAAAATACTGTAGTTTCATTTCTTTTTGCGGATATTTTTACTCATTTTGGTGTGCAAAGAGAAATTTTAACAGATCAAGGGACACAGTTCACATCTAGACTAGTGCAGAACCTTATGGACCAATAAAAGATAAAACATCGAAAGTCAACTCCATATCATCCACAAGCCAATGGAGAAATTGAGTCCACAAATAAAGTGATTGAAGCTATCCTTACAAAGGTTGTACATCTACACAAGAAAGACTATATGGCAAAACTTCTAGAAGCCTTATGGGCCTATAGGACTACGTGGAGGAATACTACAGGACATACTCCCTATGAACTTATTTATGGGAAGAAAATATTACTTCCAATAGAGTTCCAGAACCAAACCTATAAGAAAACATACCGGTTAGATCTTGACTTGTCAAAAGCCCAGAAGCAAAGGATGACACAATTAAATGAGCTTGATGAGATCAAACAGGAAGCCTTTTAGAGGACCAACTTAGTGCAATAATAGAGGTCAAGATGGCATGATAAGTACATTAAAGAAGGGAAGTTTCATCCAGGAGATTGGGCATGTCTCTTTGATTCAAAATTCAAAAAATTTCAAGGGAATTACAAACCCATTTCCTTGGACCTTATGAGGTTGAGAATATCTTTGATAATGGTGCAGTTAGAATTAGGACTCTTGATGAAGAAAGAACTCCTCTATTAGTAAATCGAAATTGACTCAAGCTTTACCAGAAACCATCAACAAGAGAGGAATTTGTCAAAATATTTTAGGATAATTCAAAACTAAAGATGGTTAAGAAGAATTATTCTTCTTTTCCACCTTAGAAATTCTCATTCAGTTTGTTTCCTCAAATATCTATATCTATCTCTCTCTCTCTCTCTCTCTCTCTCTCTCTCTCTCTCTCTCTCTCTAGATATATATATATAAACACACACACACACACACACCACACACACACACACACACACACACACACACACATATATATATATATATATATGCGAAGAAAAAAATAAAAAAATTGCATAAACATGAAAAACAACATGTTGTTGGCACGTTTATATAGAAAATAAAGTGAAAACCAATTTATTGGCACTTCAAATTTTATTTTCAAAAAAAAATATAATAAAGCTCGTCCACTAACGTTTTCTTTCTCTTAAGCTGCAGAAACAACAACTTTCCACATCTCATCCAACTTTCTATAGCTTGGACAAGTTTCCGCAGCCAAACAAATTTCTGCAACCTAATAATTTTGAAGTCTACAAGAATGCTTGATGATATGGATTAAAGGAAAGTTGACAACGATGCATGTGCAGAAGATCAAAGCATAACAAATGAGGTTAGCAACAGAAAATTAAAGGTACATGCCGCTTTAATTTAACAATAGAGAAAGATATATAGCATGTATGGGTAAGGAAATATAGTACTAAAGTAAAATCATTATAACCTAAGGATAATGGCCATCTAATGAAATATCATATGCCACCACTCTAAAGGTTATATCATGACCTTGTGCCAACTCTACCAAATTAGTTATCAAATCATAAGTTTGAATGCGCCTAATAGTCAAATCTATTTCCATAATCCTCTTGATAACCCATCCATTCTTCCTTATTCCTACACTCCTCTATCCTTTCACAATCACATGATCTTTCCACCAGTTAGCAAACCCAACCAGTCCTATTTTCCTATCAAGGTAGCCAATGTTTGAGGTAAATACTTCTTCACTATGGGGGTAATTGTTCAGACCGAGCCAGTGGGGAAGAAATTCCTAGAGGGGTAGCCACGAACTAGGGAGCTGCTACAAAGAAGACAATGGTTGCAGTTCAATGAGAAGTTTAGCGGTTTCCACACAGAGGTAACTAAGACATTTGCACATTCCTTTGATGGTCACACTGTTATTTGGGTGCGCGCTGAATGATATGTTTTCTAAACAATTTGTGACTTTCGTGTGAATGAATTTGATTTTTGTGTGCAAGAATTGTACTGATTTGAAGCTCTAAATTGCTATGTGGAGGCCCCCTACAAACAATGGCAGGCTTTAATCAAATGCAATCTGATTTCCTTCAATTATTCAATTGCTCTGTTTTGTGTGATCATGTTGTATAATGATTTCAAATTGCTATCTACCTAAGATCTCTACTTTGCTTTATACCTAGACTAGGTTGTTGTACTTTGCTTTATACCTGGTACTGCACAGTTATTTCCTTTGCTTATTATCTAGCATAATTGAAGTGTGTTCAATTCATATATGTTTCTTGGATTACGTTGTTTGAGCATAGAATGAACAAGCGACAAGACTTCTCCTAAAACAATTGAGTTCAACAGTATTCCTTCATAGCTGATAGAGTAAGATTCCATTTTGCACTTAGAGAATTAGGTTTGCACTTAGAGAATTAGGAGCTGCAGCAAAGAGATTTAAAATCAAATCCTAAATATCTAACATAAGTAAAATCACCCTCACATCATCCACAAAATTATTGAATAGAGATTAATTCCTATGAAACTTAATCAACATCCTTAATAATTACAACATTAAGACAATTGACAAACATCACCTCCATCCTAGGACTAGACCTTGACAAATACATAAAAACCTACTAAAACAACTTTTAAGCACATATTGTGCACCTATACTTCATCAGATTACGCACCCTTGTTGAAAATTTATGATTTCCAATTCAAGGAAATTGAATTGACCAAACAGTATCGAAAGACTCTAAGAACCTCGCATGGTAATCCTTACTGAATATACACTGGATTTTTTGGTTCCAAACCTAATAATGCAGCAGAAAAATTTAGAGAAGGGTCTTTCCCTGGATCACTCTCTAGTCTGTCACAAAATACATTTTGTTGGAGATTCGAAAATAATCGTCCAGATGGCTCAGAATCTCATCAATGGATCCCCTCCCTCTAGAATTGTAAAAAGCTCGTGTTTGGAGGCTTAGTTGGATTGTATAAGACTCACCTAGGATATTTTTGAATACATTTCCATCGATTGTGTTCTTCAAGTAGGGAATAGAGTTGTGGATTGGCTAGCCAACAAGGGAGAAACACATCAACACCATGACTTTTCCTCTCCCTAGCACAAAGTGATGGGTTTTGCTAACCTCGACCCAGGAGAAATTAAAACGCTACAAGGATAGATAGACCAAGATTATTCAGTCCCCTATGGGGGTGATTTGACAATAAACCAAGTGGCAGAGGATCGGTCCATACGACCATCGGTTGCTTCTCACAAATAATTACTCTATTTAGGGATATACAAAACCACATTTATTACAGATCATGGGAGGTCTTACTCGATATTAATATAGCGAGGTGGTTGCAAAGGAAATTCAATAAGGTGAACTAGGAAATGAGTGTGGGTAGGCAGGGTAATTGGTTATGCTTTCATGGTGAATCCCCAGGGTTGCGGCCTTGGTTGCGAGGTGATCTGTGTTATTTAATCTCTCTTGTGTGACTAAGGATGATTTCTCTTCTATATCCCTTGGAGACGAGATCACTTTGGGAAGTCAAACCGAGTCATCTCCATGCTTCGATTCATTCGTGGCTTAAGGAGTTAGAAGATGGGGCAATGATCCTCTTTGTTTTTCTCTCGGAAGAGGAGGATAAGAATCTAGGTTTCTCAGTCCGTCGCTCTTGTATCTCTAGCTCCTCTAGCGGGATTTGTACTGTATGTTGGGATGGCGTCCTTGGGATTAAGCTATGTTGCATGGGTTCCTGAACCCTGGTGTGGGGTTCCCGAACCTGTCTTGGGTTCTTGTCCCAAAGTACCGGATTCGGGTTCGGGTGCTTCTGAGAAGAACCCATAAGAGCTGGGTTCTTCATTAAAAAAAAATGGTTTCTTTTGTCTTGACATGACAAAAAACCCTAATGATGAGTACTTGAACCCCAAAATCAGGTTCTTTTGGGTTCTTTGGGGTACATTTTTGTTTTTATATTCTATTTTTTAATTAATTTAATGGGCTTCCCCTAGGTTGCTAATTCTTCATCTTGCGAGAGGAATTAGAGTACTTATGTCTTTATCCATTTAGTAAATAGAAATATTATGGGCTCAAAGAAGGTAGAGAACTTAGTGTACGTTCATAGCACACTTCGTCTCATATCTCAAAAAGACCTTGGATACGAGGGTCCTTTCGAGAGATGGGACCAATACACAAATGATGCTATACGAGGGTCCTTTCAAGAGATGGGACCAATACACAAATGATGCTATGTGTGTGGATGAGGAGATACAACCAGATGGCCTTATTGAGCTACTTCCAATTGCTATGGATGAGCAAGAGCCTCAAGATGAGAGTGATCCCTACCTGGAGAGCATGCTAACTGAAGATCTGAGTGATGTTGATGACATCCCTTGAGAAAGCCATTGTTCACTATTAGATAATTTTATTTTAGTACTTTAAAATTTCCCAGTTTTTGTTTGGAGATGCCCTAAGACAAATTTTGAATGTAGTATGACGATGGACATATATCATGATTCTCATTAATATGTAAACTCCAATTTTCACTTGACATCTAACTAGAAATATTGAAATTTCATTGTGAATGTTGAATGTTCAATGATGTCCATGTTTAAATATTTAAAGTTTAAATCATAAATATTTTATTTTTCTTGTTTAAAGTTGAAAAATATACAAATTCATATATATATATATATTATAAGATACCCCTGACGAACCCACACACCCTGGTTCGAAAAGTGATGTACCCGTCCCCGTCCGATGAACCCACGCACCCTATTACGAAAAATGACATCCCCGTCCCCATCGCCACACCAATACCCATCCCCGAACCCATGTTTTCTGGCAACATAGGGGTTAAGTTTTGGTCAAATTTTTTGGTTAAATTTTATATAAAATGTAAAGTCTCTGTGAAATGTTGAAGCAGAGTGCAAAGATAGTATGAGTCAAAGGGGCTTTAGTACCTTTGGTAGGTAAGTGATAGGGAGGTTTTGAGACCTAGCCATGGTCCACAGACCATGGTATTGTAAGAAAAATGCCATATATAGATGAGTCATAGGGATTCTAGACAAGTAACTAATTCATAAGCATCTATGTAGGGGAAAGTAAGCTAAGGCCGGAAATTTTTTTTCCTGTACTTAGGCAAAGGGAAAAGCTTCTACAGCTAAGGGTGAGGAGACCTTGGTAAGTCCGCGAGCTGTGTGCATGGTGCCCTCTAGCTGAGTGAATAGGAAAAAGAAGTATGTACTGAATTGATTATAATTAATAAAGATAGTTTTCAGCCAATTCTCATGCATCAATGTCTTGTTTCTTACTTCTGCAAGTTTATGTATTTCCACTCTGTGTTATAATTTATATGAATTATTTCTTATATGGTACATGAAAATAGTAGATTAGTAATAGTTATGCGTGTTATGAATGATTAAAATCCTTCGCGAAGATCTAGAATTTGTTTAAGTGGAATTATGGTGATTGTTTGTTCGAAGGGGTTAATGATTCATGAAGGAATATTTAAGCCCTAGAAACCACAGGAACCTATCACATCGACCTTTGAATGTAGAAACCTAGTTTCTTCATCACCCATTACTGCTTTAGCCTATGCTATGAGGGTTGTTGCTGAAAAGGCAAAAAGTTAGGGTTTTGTTGGTTGGCATAGATAATGTTGAACCTGTGTCAGGCCCCATCAAGGCAACAAATGGTTCTATTGTCAGGACTGGGATCTTCCTAAAGGGATGTGTGATAAATGTTTCCCCACAAAGAAATAAATTGAGAACTAGATTAATCTAAAACTGCACACGTTTGCAGCACAGGAAAACAGAAAACCATGCTTGTCTAAGGAAGAGTGGTTGAACAAATAGATGTACACAAATGAGCTTGAAATCTTCTTTTTCTCTTTTCCTTGTGAATTGTACGAGTGGATGTCTAGGTTAGTAGAAAGTTACGGTACGTGGAAGCTTAATGACCCTATTGTGTGGACCTGAAATTGGTAAAGCGCTTAGAGCCTTCAAAAAATAACATCACATGGGTTGTCGATCACTAGATAAATCATATTTTAGGAGGATTAATCACCTAGTTCATGATCAATATGACCGTGAGCTACAGGGAAGCAAAGTGCGGGTTTGTCAAGGGACAAAGAGGTAAGTACTTAAAATCTCTAAAGACCTAGTTCAAGATGTTGTTGTGTAAAAAGTGGGTTATGCTATTACATTAATTTTTTGGACTACAAGAAATGAAAAACCCTTCAGAAGAAATGAAGAATCACAGTTAGAGTACAATCCGTTGTTAAGATCTCTTGATAGTGACAACGAAGGAACTATTCTAAGAACACCGCGAAGCATGCTACAAATAATAAACCAGCGTATCTCGGGTGTACCCCATCCATCCACTCCACCGCCACCTCCACTTCCACCACATACACCTACACCTCCACCTCCACCTTCCCCTCCACCTCAACCATTCAACATGGTGAACACAATGAATATGCCGATATTCAAAGGGGTGGGAGGCGAGGACAATGCACAATTCTGGTTTGTTGCAAATGTTGTGTGGAAGGCACAATAGATTATTGATGAAAATATGAAGAATATGAATTGGTATATAAAGTTCTATCTAGATAATCCTGGCACAAGGATGACAGAAATTCGACAGATATTGAAAAGTGACTTTAAAAATCTTACGTCTCACGCATAGTTTGTAACAGAGTTTAAGGAGATATAGCAAAGGGTAAAATTCTTGATCCCGCAACCTAATATGAATATCACAAATGATAAACACAAACACTAGTATATTGCTCCGTTATTGCCTCACCTGATGTTTCCACTATCACAGTTGAAAATAGGAATGCAAACAGAAGTTGTGGAGATCACGATGAGGTTTGAATCCTCACCAGTGCAGGATACAAACATTGGAGTACAATAGATTCAGTCACAGCTAGCAAGCCTACACATGGAGTTGCAAATCTTGAATACATCAAAGGAAGCTTAGCCTGAGGTGAGCGTAGAAGTTTGGTGCATAAAATATAAAGATAAGGGACATGATAATTATCAATGTCATGTTTATCAGAATTACCTGAGTACAGGATGTCCTAATCCTCTGAAGCCTAGGAAAATTGTGGGACCAAGCATAGGAGTACCCTTATGGTGCGTTATCTTCCTGATAACTGAGAAGCACACAACTAACCATTGTCACCTGTTGCAAAAGCTTCTACAGACTCGTAATAGTTGTTTTGTATGTTTTGTAAGTAGGTTGGGCATGATGATTAGAACTATTGAGGCTATGAGTTAGTGATGGATGAGATGCCTACATATCAGATGCAAGCTGAAGCTCGGTCCCAGGATCGGAGCAAGGGTACAGTGCACATAGGATTCCACGGTCGTGGAACAGGAAGAGGAGGAGGGGCTGGAAGAGGTCACAGACAAGTTACTTTCTACAGCTATGGGGAAGCATGACATTTTATGTGTGACTATCAAAACCAAACATATCCATCTTGTTAGTATTGCAGAAGGTTTGATCATGTGATAGATGATTTCCCAGTTCTTAATGCCAAACGCAGGAGAAAAGGACTCAACCAACCACACAAAATATATAGATGATGAGGGCAGAGCATTGCAAAGACGACCATAGCATCAATATCCTGACACAAAGTGGTATTGAAACGGGAGAAGATAAAGGAAAGAAGCAAGAAACAAAAGGTTGGGTGCAAGGATACCAAAAAAGTGGTTAGGTTTGATCTCAACAAGGCTAAAGAACTTTTATGGAAGCCAAGGAGAACTTTACTAAGCCTTCTACATCAGGAAGTGAGGAGAAATCAGAGGGAGACAATAATGCACAGGACATGGATCCCTTACTATTGGTTACTTTTCTAAAACGCGTATGAAGAAATTGTGAGACAAGAAGGTGGTGGAAGCTCTCCAGGAACTAATTGACAACTGTATGGATAAGATCAAGACTCCTCCTAAAGAGCATGCTATGAGGAAATTGGGTAAACATAGGAAGCAGATAGGGTGTAGTTGGCAAGTATTTTTGGATCTATCCACTACCATTAGGGGGAGCTTCTCACCATGATTGAGTACTCACCTACCAACTACTTCAAGAATCCCATAGTTAATCATGCCTAGAACCCGTTTCTTGGTTTCACAGTATGGAACATCTAGAAGGAATAGAATAATATTATATTCGAGGATCAATCTCCCTCCAGCATCTCCACCTTGAGTATTTAGCAAGAAAACACCAAAGAAATGATTATATCAAAGAGATAGGATCTGAATGACTGGAAAGTCAATCAAGTAGAGACATAAATCCCAGTAGTTCTCAATTTGACCAAAAAAATTGCCATCCCTCTACCGCTCTCTAGAAATTATTCTCAGGTACCATCCCCATATGAATTTCACCCACCCCTTGACGGGTTCATCCAACTCAATTTCGATAATGCATGAAAAGGGAACCTGAGCCCTTTTGGATATGGAAATATTCTAAGAACCTCATATGGTAATCCTTATTGAATATATGCTAGATTTTATGATTCCAAAAGTAATAATGTAGCAGAATTAATAGCCTTGCAAAAAGGCCCTTTCCTTGGCTCACTCTATGGTCTGTCACAAAATACATGTTGTTGGAGATTCAAAAATAATCATCTAGATGGCTCAGAATATCATCAATGGCTCCCCTCCCTCTAGAATTTCAAAAGGTTTACATTTGCAGGCTTAGTTGGATCATATAAGACTCACATAGGAGAGTTTTGAATACGTTTCCACCGGTCATGTTCTCCAAGTAGGGAATAGAGTTATGGATTTGCTAGCCAACATGTGAACAACACATCAACACCATGAATTTTCCTCACCTTGGCACAAAGCGATGGGTGTTGCTAACCTCGACCCAGGAGAAATCCAAATGCAACAAGGACTTATAGACCAAGATTATCCTATCCCCTATGGGGGTGATTTGACAATAAACCAAGCAGCAAAGGATCGGTCCTCGGGACCATCGGTTGCTCCACACAAATAATTACTCTATTTATGGATATACAAAACCACATTTACTACTGATCATGGGAGGTCTTACTAGATATTAATATAGTGAGGTGGTTGTGGAGGAAATTCAATAAGGTGAATTGGGAAATGAGTGTGGGTAGGCAACGTGATTGGTTCTATTTTCATTGTGAATCCATGGGGTTGCAGCCTTGGTTGCAAGGTGATGCATTTTCTTTCATCTCTCTAGTGTGAATAAGGGTGATCTATCTTCTATATCCCTGGGACCCAGGTTTGCTCTGCGATGTAAAATTGAGTCATCTCCACGCTATGGTTCACTACTGGCTCAGGGAATTAGAATACGGGGTAACAAGCCTGTTTGTTTCTCTCAGAAGAGGAGGATAAGCAGCTAGGTTTCTCAGTCTGGTGGCTCTTGGTGTCTCTGGCTCCTCTGGGGGGATTTGTACTATATGTTGGGATGGGGTCCCTGGGGTTAAGTTTTGGTCAAATTTTTGGGTTAAATTTTGTATAAAATGTAAATTCTCTGTTAAATGTGGAAGCGGAGCACAAAGATAGTATGAATCAAAGGGCCTTTACTCCCTTTGGTGGGAGAGTGATAGGGATATTTTGAGACCTGGCCATGATCTGCAAACCACGATATTGTAAGAAAAATGCTATATATAAATGAGTCATAGTGATTCTAGAGAAGTAACTAATTGATAAGAATCTATGTAAGGTAAAGTAATCTAAGGCGGGAAATATTTGTTTCCTGTACTTAGGTGAAGGGGGAGGATCTTGTCGTTGAGGGCGCGCAGACCTTGGTAAGTCTACAAGCTGAGCGCCTGGGGCCCTACAACTAGGTGTGCAGGAATAAGAAGTCTGTACTGAATTGATATACTTAATAAAGATAGTTTTGATCCAATTCTAATGCGTCGGTGTCTTGTTTCTTACTTCTATAATTTTCTGTATTTCTACTCTGTGTTATAATTTACATGAATTATTTCTTACATGGTACATTCAAATAGTAGATCAGTAACAGTTATACGTGTTATGAATGATTAAAATCCTTCACAAAGATGTGGAATTTGTTTAAGTGAAATTATGGTGATTGTCTTTACAGAGGAGTTAAGGATTCACGAAGGTAGATTTATGCCCTAGAAACCACAGGAACCTATCACATTGAAATTTGGATGCAGAAACCTAGTTTTGTCATCCCCCAATACTACTTTATCCTATGCTACAAGGGTTGTTGCCGAAAGGGCTAGCAGTTAGGGTTTTGTTGGTTGGCGTAGATAACGTTGAACTTGTGTGAGGCCCCATCAAGCTAACAAATGGTTCCATTGCCCAGACCAGGATCTTGCTAAAGGAATGTGTGATAAATGTTTCTTCACGAAGAAATAAATTGAGAACTTAATTGATCTAAAACTACACACGTTTGCGTCACAGGAAAACATAAATCTGCGCTTCTCCAAGGAAGAGTGGCTGAACAAATACATGTACGCAAATGAGCTGGAAATCTTTTTTTTCTCTTTTCCTTGTGAATTGCATGAGTGGATGTCTAGGTTAGCAGAAAGTTAGGGTATGTGGAAGCTTAGAGGCCCTATTGTGTGGACCCTGGAATTGGTAAAGCACTTGGAGGCTTCAAAAAATAACATCATGTAGGTCGTTCATCGCTGAATAAATCATATTTTAGGATGATCCATCAACAAGTTGGCGATAAATACAACTGTGATATACAGGGAAGCAAAGTGCAAGTTCTTCAAGGGACCAAAAGGTAAGTACTTAAAATCTATGAAGACCTGGATCAAAATGTTGTTGTGTAAAAAGTGGGTTATGCCATTACATTGATGTTTGGAACTGCATGAAGTTGAAAACCCTTTAGAAGAAATGAAGAATCACGCTCTGAGTACAACGAAGGAACTATTTTGAGAACACCACAAAGCATGTTGCAGATAGTAAAACAGGGTATCTCGGGGGTATCCCATCTATCCACTCTACCGGCACCTCCACCTCTGCCACATACACTTACACCTCCACCTCCACCTCTGCCTCCACATCAACCATTCAACATGGTTAACACGATGAATATGCTGATATTTAAAGGGTTGGGAAGTGAGGACCGTGCACAATTCTGGTTCATTGCGGATGTTATGTGGAAGGCACAATAGAATACTGATGATAATATGAAGAATATGACTTGGTATATCAAGTTCTGTACAAATAAACTCAATGCAACGATGGAAGAAACTCAACATGCATTGAATAGTGAATTTAAAAATCCTACATCTTAGTCACAGTCTGTAAAAGAGTTTAAGGAAATATAACAGAGGGTAAAATTCCTAATCTAGCAGGCTAATATGAAGATCACAGATGATCAACACAAAGACTGCTATATTGCTTCATTATTGCCTCACCTGAGATTTCCATTATCACAACAGAAAATAGGAATGCAAGTAGAAGTTGTGGAGATCGTGATGAGGCTAGAATACTCAATAGTGCAAGATATGAACATTAGAGTACAGTAGATTTAGTTGCATCTAGAAAGCCTGCACATCAAGTTACAAAGCTTGAATACATCAAAGGAAGCTCAACCTAAGGTGCATGCAGAAGTTTGGTGCATAAAATGTAAATATAAGGGACATGATAACAATCACTGTCATGTTTATGATAATTACCTGATTGGAGGAGGTCCTGATCCTTTGAAGCCTAAGAAAATTGTGGGACCAAGCACAGGATTACCCTTATGGTGCACTATCTTCCAGATAACTAGGAAGCATGTGACTAACCATTGTCCCCTCTTGCAAAAGTTTATACAGACCCTGCAATAGTTATTTTGTACCTTTTGTAAGTAGGTTGGGCATGATGATTGAAACTACTGAAGCTATGAGGTAATGATAGATGAGATGCCTACATATCAAACGCAAGATAAAACTCAGTCCCAAGATCAAGGCATGGGTGTAGTGCATAGAGGATTCCAGTGTCATAGAAGAGGAAGAGGAGGAGGGGCTAGAAGAGGTCACATACATGTTATTTGCTACAGCTGTGGAGAAGCATGAAATTTTGCATGTGACTACCAGAACTGAACATATCCATCCTATTAGTATTGCAGAAGGTTTGATCATGTGATAGAGGATTTCCTAGTGGTTATAACCAAAATGCAGGAGAAAAAGACTCAACCAACCACACAAAATATACAGATGATGAGGGCAGAGCCTCGCAAAGAGGACCGTAGCATCAATATCATCATGCAAAGTGGTATTGACAAGGGAGAAGACAAAGGAAAGTAGTAAGAAACCAAACGCTCGGCGCGTAAGGATGCCAAAATAGTGGGTAGGTTTGATCTCAACAAGGCTAAAGAAAATTTTCTGGAATCCGAGAAGAACTTTGTTGAGGCTTCTACATTAGGAAGTGAGGAGAAATCAGAGGGAGATAATGTTGCGCAAGATGTGGATCCCTCACTATTGGTTATTTTTCTATAACCTGTATGAAGAAATTGCGGGATAGAAAGATGGTGGAAGGGCTCTAGGAGCTAATTGAAAAATGTATGGGTAAGATCAAGACTCCCCCTAAAGAGCATGCTATGAGAAAATCAGGTAAACATAGGAAGTGGACAGGGCACAAAATGAAGCTGACGTGCAAATCAGAGAATGCGAGATCGATCAAGTAATCCTAGATCTGGGATCTAATGCGATCATGCTACCAAAGCACACATGGGAAAGGATCAGGAGACCTATTCTACGATGGTATCCTATACAACTAAGCATGGCCAATCAACAAAATATCATTCCTGTGGGATGCATGTACGGTGTAACAGTAGACATTGAGGGAGAAAATACTTTGGTCAACTTTGAAGTAATTAAAATGGTGGACGACAACAATCCTTACCCAATGCTATTAGCAATTGAATGGGCCTTCGATAGAGATGTGCTAATCAATCTGAAAAGGCGAAGAATGACATTTGTAAGGAAGGTTCTCTGGGTCATTGTTCCATTGGATCCCACTGAAGGAACACGCTACACTCAACCAGTCTGCAACTATGAGGAAGAAGACAATTTGGATCAAATATAAAAGATCATTGCCCATGATGAAGTTTCGATCAATCCCACTGCATATGGGTGAATTACATGGGATAGAGATAGCTCTTGTACCTCAGATTCAGATGAAGAACTTGTGCACTAGTAAAATATATTGCACGAAGTCTCAACACTACGCTGCAATATGATGACAAAATCAATTTGTTACGTATCTATAGAGGTACAAAATCTACTTTCCACACAATCATTTGGCACGATGGACTAAAGCTTGGGGGGAGGAGCCTCAACTTGAATGGGTACATATATTTTTTCCCACATTGGATACCATTCCGATGAACTAGTATTTGGAGACAAAGCTACACCATGGAACAACTGAATGGGATATCCTTAAGGAGAGTATTTTGTTGACCTGCAACTTTGAGGATGGCTTTGAATGCATTGATGAAGTGCTGCAAGAAATTAAGACCGCAATATTTAGAATTCATGAGAATCCAGTGGAATGGGTTCAACGAGATTGGAATATGTAACTGTGCCACATGCTGGAATTAAAAGAAGAAGAAGATGACCCTCGAAATATAAACTTTCTAGAGTCTGAATGACAGTGCAAAGTTGAAGGACCTAGAGCAGCAAACCTTGATATAACAGAACCTTTGAAGACCAGGCAAGTGAACATTAGATCTAAAGCACAACCTAAGTTTTCAAACATAGGTGATTATTGGGATTAAGATATAGTTGATAAGGTTTCAGAACTATTGCATGAATACTAGGACTTGTTTCCTACCAAGTTCTTAGATCTAAAAGGAATAGTAGAGTATCTAGGTGTAATGAAGATCACCCTAAAGCCCGATGCAAAGAATGTAAAACGGAGACCCTAACGTCTAAATCCAAAGTATAAGGAGAAGGTGTGCAAAGAACTGGACAAAATGCAGGAGGCTGGAATCATTGAGTCAGTGGAAGAGTCTGATTGGGTGAGCCCAATGGTTGTTCAAGAGAAGAAGGAACAAGATGAAATTAGGATATGCGTAGATCTAAGAAATCTCAATGATGCATTCGTTCATGACCCATTTCTAACATCATTTATAGATGAATTTTTGGAGAATGTTGGAGGGCATGAAGCCTATTCATTCACCGATGGGTTCTTGGGGTACCATCAAATTAAGATCGCGCTAGAGGATCGTAGTAATACTACCTTCATGATGGAGTGGGGATGCTTCCAGTACACAGTGATGCCATTCAGGCTGAAGAATGCACCCACGATATTCTCAAGGGTGATAATTGTAGCTTTTAATGAGTTCAACCATAAATTCTTAGAAGTTTATTTTGATGAATAGACTATGTTTTGATTTCTAAAATGCCACATTGCAAGTCTGTGCTTTTTGTTAGATACTTGTCACAGATACCAAATTGCCCTAAATTTGAAGAAATGTATTTTTTGTGTACCCTATGGGATACTGCCAAGACATGTGGTATGAAAATAGGGATTAATGGTAGACCCTTCAAAGATCATTATTATTATAAATTTAGAGGCTCCAACGAATGTAAAGCAACTGTGCACAATGCTGGGCCACACCTAATACTATAGGAATGTTATCAAATCTTATGCACAGATCATTGCACCAATGGAGAAATTACTAAAGAAGGATGTGAATTTTTGTTGGGATGAGGAGTGTCAGAATAGTTTGGATGTTGTAAAGGAAAATATGGTGACTCCACCAATTTTGGTGTTCCCAAACTAGAAGAAATAATTTCATGTTCATGTGTATGCCTCATGTATTTCCTTAGGTGCAGTATTAATCCAGCTAGGTGAGGGTGAAATTGATCATCCTATAGTGTTCACGAGTAGGAAATTATCAAAGGCCGAGAATAACTACTCAACTAAGGAGCATGAAGGGTTGGAAATGGTATACTCCCAACACAAGTTTTGACATTACCTATTGGGTGCACACTTCAAAATGTACATAGATCATTCCACTCTCAAGTACCTAATCAAAAAGCCTATGTTGTGGGGGATGATCTATAGGTGGTTGTTTCTTTTTTCAAGAATATGACTTTGAGGTGATTTTGAAGCCTACATGATTGAATGCAAGACCGGATTACCTATCCAGAATTGAGATAGGCGAAGAGCCCACTAGTTCGGAAGAAGGGTTGCAAGATGCACAAATATTTGTTATACATGTCACAGATGATCACTTCCTTGACATCACCCATTTTTTAAACACTGGCACAGCCCTAGAGGGATATTCTACACAACAGAAAAGGGAATTGGTGGCTCGCATGGCTAATTTTTTTGTGATCGCTAGACACTTATATAAGTTGGGCTCTAATGAAATACTGTGCCGATATGTTCTGGAGTTTGAATGATCCAACATCCTTGTTGAATCACATGGAGGAGTGGTGGGAGGACACTATGCTGGAAGAGAAACCATGCAAAAGATCATGTGCATAGGATTGTGGTGGCCAATGGTGCATAAGGATTCTAAGGCATTGCAGGGCATGCCATGCTTGTTAGAGGACAGGAAATCCATCATGGAGGGATGAACTGCCCTTAAACACACAAATTTCTTTGTAATTCTATGACAAATGGGAAATTGACTTTGTGCATCTGAAACAACCACTAAGGAAAAATACGGGCATGTGATACATTATTACTGCAACCTAGTACTTGACACGATGGGAAGAAGCATAGCCAGTCAAAGGCTATAGCGCTACTAGAGCTGCAAAGTTCTTTTTTGAGTATGTATTAACTCAGTTTGGTTTCCCAAAGATATTGATGGGCGATAGGGGTACAAATTTCTTGAATGAAACTATTGTTCTGATGCTGGAAACATTCCGAGTTTGTCACCAAAAGAGCATGCCCTACCACCCTCAAGCTAATGGTATCGTTGAAGCATTCAATAAGATCCTAGAGAGCACATTGATGAAGGTCTCCGATGAAAAAATGAATGTTTGGGATGTCTGCATACCAGCAGTCCTCTAGGCATATAAGACAATGTGTAAAAAGGTTACAGGCCAAACTCTCTTCAGGTTGGTCTATCGAATAGAGGTCCTCCTTCCCATGGTGTATATTGTGTCAAGCCTGCAGATTACAAAACTCACTGATATCTCTAATTGCAACACAATGCAGAAGTGTCTTGCGTAGCTAATAGAATTGGAGGAAGATAGCTTTTTGGCAAGATTTCACCAGTAGGTGCAAAAGGAGCGTGAAAAGGCCTGGCACAAAAAACATATTATGTAGCACACCTTCTAGCTAAATGATTTTTTTGCTACTTTATGATAGTAAATTCATGAAATTTCTTGGAAAATTTCAATTGCATTGGTTGGGGTCATAAGTCATCAAAGAAATTACAAGTGGTGGTGCAGTTCAACTCGCGGAGCTGAATGGGGAATTCTTTCTAGGAAGAGTCAATGGCAGTCAATTAAAGTTGTAAAAGGGTGATCCCTCCCCTGCGCAATGACCCTATGACGAGGGGATAGTCTTAGTACTCCAAGAAGCTACAAGGAGGTACGAGACTTTAAACTACTCTGCCCAAATCACGAATGAATGAAGAAAAGGGGTTGTGTGATGGAATAAAGCAAGGCACAAAGGGGAGCTACACAAAAGTACCTTTGTTATGTGCATGAGTGTTGCACAGATTGCTCAAGAAATAGTTGTTGAAGAGACTATAGATGATTACACGGAAAAATTTCCATTAGAAGGAGTGGAGAGGCCGCATTTATGGGTCAAATCCTTGGAAATTTACTACCAAAGACGCATTAATGATAAAAAATTGGAGGGAACGGTCTTATTTGAATTTGAAATCCCCTATAAACCTGGCATGCCACCCTGCATTAGAACACTTTTCTCTCTAAAGATTACTTATGAGATTTTTAGCATTGGGTTGGGCCAAGTGCTTAGTTCTATTTCTAAGCTTGATTTCGAAGAAATTTTCTCACATCCAGGATTAGCTAACATGTTTGAAACTTTCGATATGGCCTTCTTGGATAGAATGGCTAAAACTCACCCCACAGAAGTCGCAAGTTCTAAAACTGCAATTTCTGAACCTGTAGTCCTTGAAGTTGCATTAGCAATGGAAGCCACACCCTCTATACCTACGGGGCTGAGGTCACCTAGGCCTAAGCCATTTTCCATTGAGACGAAAAAAAGAAACCACAACAAGTTCTGGTGAGGCAGTCACCACAGAGAAACCCCCCTGAGATTCGCCGAAAGAGGAGAATGGATAAGTCACAGCAACCACATGAGCCCCTTGATATTGATGAAGAAGATCTTCGCGGAGGCATCTAGGAGATGGATGTTGAAGAGAGTGAGCCTATAACTCGACTCCAAAAGTATATTCCACCACAAAAAGGAAAATATAAGGTGCTGCAAGACCTAGATACCGCTAAATTCATGGTTTCTACACCACTATTGCAAGAAAAGGTTACGTTTGAAGGCGAGTTATTGGGGAGAATTTCCTTGCTCAAGCTCAAAGATTGGGATCTGGAAGACCTTGAGAAGTTCCCACAATTTGTGTTGAATAAGTATTTGGTGAAGATTTATTATGAAGAGACAAAAGTAATGCCACTAGAACCAATGAAGTGGGTCGTGAGGGTTGAGAAAGCAGGCCTATTGAACGTGCTCTAGGTGTCGCATTTCAATAGAACCAACATCAACATAGTCTGTGTTTGACAACAACTCACTTTGGTGCATGATGGTTGTCTCTAGTTGGGAGAACCCATCTCTATTACTGATATGGTGATCCACTGGATCACTATGTTGCTCCATCAGGGGGTGGATTCATCCAAGGCATTTGGAGGAAAAGCTGAAGAAAAGAAACTCGTAGACAAAATGAAGAGCGAGTTCATCTTAGTAAATAAATTGCCTTGATATTCCATCCTCTCTATTATAGATAAGACACTAGTCATTTCATTAGCTGCCCAATGTGCTAAAGATGTCTAGTACAACTAGGCACAGTACCTGTGGAAGGAATTTTTGGCCAATTGTCATGAAGCATAGGACAAGGGAAAGGCATTTCATTATGATTGCTTATTGCTATTGATCATGCTAGTTGCGTGGATGCTACCAAAAGACAGTCAATTCCCTCCATAATAATCTAATTTAGTAGAAGCCATGAAGTTTACTTTTCTATGTGCAACAAAGGACCTTGCATGGGTCATGGAGACTAAAATGTTTTGCGTGTTCGTCGAGATGGATTGGCACATGGTGATCAACCAGAGACCAAGGCTATCACTGACTCTATATGAACAACTCAAAGCTTATGAAGAGTTCAAGGCAGACTTTCACAATGTGTCTATCCATGTGGGATGGGATCTAAAGAAAACATGGTATAAGTTACCCTACTCGGTGAGTTAGGCAGATGTGTAGGAGGTCATTGGGAAATGGTCACGGGAGTGGATGCACCCCTCAGATCTTGTTGTGGATACAAGAAAGGGTGTAGAAAGTTCCTCTGTGTAGACCATAGCAGCACAAAGCATAAGGAAGTTGAGCTGGTTGTAGCTCGAGAGAAAATTGTGTAGAAGAAGAAGAAATTTGCTGCCAAGGCAGTGGTTCCTAAGGTAGCTGCTGAGAAAGAATGGGTGGTTAACGAGACTACTATCAACATTGAGAATTCTGCTTCTTAGCACACGGAGAACCAAGAGGAGTCTGATGTTGATGGAGGTAGGGGTGCAGAGCAAGGCATCCCCTTTAGAGTACAGAAGCACTCCAAGGAAATAACTTCAAGACCTAGGAAGAAGTAGAAGTCCAACAAGCATGTGCATGTTGATCCAATGGTCCTCACTGAGGAGGACTTCAACAAAATTAGTGATAAGGTCCGTGACACCACAATAGAACTTTGGGCATAGTTCGTGCAATAGTACCAACAGACACTGGACAATGTGTAGAAGGATTTCTGTGATCTGTAGATCCAAAAAGGGTGGCTACAAGCAAGCGTTGGCTAGGAAAGTGAAATTTAGGCAAGCCTGCAGCAAGCAAGCACGACTCTGCTAGATACAAATCAGAATCTAGACGTTTGAGTCATTCAATTTCTAGAGGGATCCCCGTGTGCACTGTCAGAGGAAGTGAACACCCAGTTGTCATAGTTAAAGGATCTAGGTGTCAATCTCATGACATTCCCTATCTAGGCCCTCCATGAACTACACCAAGGCATATCCAACGAGCTAAGGGTTAGGGAGTAGCGCACGCTACTGGTGATCAATGAGGTCAAGACAAACAATGAGTAGATATTCACATAAAAGGCAATGGAATTGAAAGAGAAAGATGAAATGGACACGTGCAGCTACAACTTAGAAGAAACATATACACAAACATGTAATACGCTTCCCAAAATCAACATTCTCGCAGAGGTAGAGTTAGTGGAAAAGATTCAAAAGTTAGTTGTAGCAGTTAGGGAATCAAGGGATGAAATTGGTCAAGTCCAATTTCAACTTTAGTTGCATATCTCAGAGTTGCAATTGAAGTTGCAGCTAACCACTCTGCCAGAATTCTAAGAGAAACACGGAGCAACAATTAAAAGTGCATATCAACTTTAACATTGAAATAATAGATGTTTACTAAATGACCTATGGAGAGTGCACTTAATCAAGGGTTTTTTCAAGCCTAAATCATGATTTAATATTAGGGTGTCCAAGCAGGCAACCGTTGGCATCATTGTTCCCTCCATGTGGGTGATCGCTGACATCCATGCGGCTTGAAGCTCGTATCCCTTACAATAAGTGGACCCTCACTTCGGCAGGGGGCGGGGCGACATCCTTCCACGACGCAGTGAACAAAACCCTATTTTTCCAATCTAGTAATGTAGTTCCTGGGGCTTCTACCTCCATGACTTCGGACACCCCTATCATGGGGTCCCAATGCCAGGCTATAGGTTGTAACCTGTGCCTACCAAAAGTGGAAAAAAATCTCAAATTTGTGATCCCAAATAATGGGTTAAAGAAATCGTGCCAATATAGGAAAGATGTTTCCATGATCTATAAATTATTGGGGATATCAACTCGAGAACAAGATATGCTACAATGGATCTAGCATAAATGGCCCCCCAGAGGTTAGATTGAAATCCACCTAAGAGCCGATGGCTTCTTCCTGGTGATCTTTATAGATCTTCAAGATAGGAAATGTATCTTCAAAAATGGACCTTATTTGATGAATAGTGCCAGAATTTTCCTCTGTTATTGGGCAGAATGTTATAACCTCGATAAGGAAGAGTTCCAAGTTTCTTCTATATCGGTACCTCTATTCTCATTACTTGATGACTTTTGGGAACAAGATATTTTTGAAGGGATTGGCAACGTAATTGGCCAATTCGTGAAAGTATCGGAGATCACCAAACGACACTGACATGCAGCATATGCATGCATTTGTTTTCATATTAGCATATCCCAACTGCTAATGGAATCGATAGATCTAGTGTACTCTAACTCCATCTGGACGGTACCCTTAGATTACAAGCATGTTCCCTTTAAATTTCGTATATGTCATGAGTATAGGCATATGTTTCATGACTGCCCCTCACTATAGCCAAAGAAGCTCTCCATGCTAATCAATATTGATATGAGGAAGGGTTCCAATCGATTTGAGGGAGGAGGAACAAATCATCCAATCCACAAGTTAACCCTCCCTATTTTCATTCACATCGAGCAGCTCTGCCAGTGCAAGCTTCAAAATCCATTCAAAAACAAGTGAAAACCATCATGCAAGGGGATGTGAACCCATTCGCAATGATTGATACTCTTCAGCCGACTGAAGATCTTCCCACCAAGACCATAGAATGTTCCCATCATCCCATATAGGTGATGGAGGTTGATTTTCAAGCCATCATCCAACTAGACAAGGATGCACTAAAGCGAAAAGCCCAAGAAATTGTTGAATATGATCGAATATTGAAGGAGGTTCTCAATCAAACCGGTAAAGTCTTGGAAACAGAGGAGAAAAACAATAGGCTAGGTCTAGAGGGAAGAAAAATGTTTGACATCTTCTGCATCTCGCTCAAGGGGGATCCAAAAGCTTCTGGATCTAGTAGAGAAGGGAACCTATTGTCCCTAACCCTTTTAGAAGGTTCTATTCTATGGAAAGGTAAGAAGGGCCAGAAAATGACAAAGGAGGTGATTCGAGAAGCATGTGAGATACTACTCAATTAGGGACAAATGGGGAAACTAACAGATTATTTGCCTAGCTCAATCTAACATTCTCAATGAATATCATCTCCTAGGAATATTTAGAGCTACAATAGTAAAGGTAACCTCCGATCTCTAAAGAAAAAATCAATAAAGTAAAATCGGATACTATAATATTGCAGGAAGCCAAAATGACCTCAAATAATCTCTTAGAAGCAAGAAAATACGACTAGGAAACCAGTGAATTCATGATGATCAATGCAGTAGGGATGGCATGGGGAACTACTATGGAACTCCCAATAGATAATCTTCAAATGCTGGATTGGAACTCGTTTCTCTCTCACTGGATCTTATCAACTTATTGGGTCTAATTCCTAGATCAATGTAATGAAATTTTATGGTCCCTCTACCCCCTCAATATAAAGAGATATTGATCCAAAATCTATGTTATTTACGCCTTCTCATTTCTTCCCCCCTCTAGCTCCTAGGAGGAGATTTCAACATCATTCAAAATCTGGATGAGAAAAGGGGAGGGTTTCATTGACTAGACTATAGAATTGATACCTTTAGTTAATTGGGCGAACATCTCCACTTAGTAGATGTGCAATCGAAGGTCAGCCCTCATACCTGGAATAATCAAAGAGGAGGTCATCATCAAGTTGCATGTTGCCTCAATGGTTCCTTTTGTCAGAAGATGTTGTATTAGTAGATGCCCTGATCGAGGCATCTATTTTGTTGACACTGGGATGTACCATTGGCTAATATTCCTAAAGATGTCAGCTAGAGCTTTTGGCTAAGGCACCCAGGCTTCATTGAGAAGGTGGAAGATTATTGGCACACCATAGAGACTCCTCTAGGCATGTTCATGCAAACCTTCCTGAAAAATCCAAGCTCTAAAGCAAAAAATCAAGGACTGGAATCATGAGGAATTCAAGGATATTTTATTTGAGAAGCGAAAACTTGAGAAGGAAATGGAGAAGATCTGATGCAAACTATATGTGAGGGGTGATTTTAGGGCTTAGCAACGAAGTAAGGACACTTTCTAGGCAAACTTGAGGAAAGGAGACTCTACGAAGAGACCCTATGGTGACAGAAATCTCGCATGCAATGTTTAGGAGGGGGGAGAAAAACTCAAAATTATTCCATCGCTCTATGATCAGCCACCACCAATACAACAAAATCTCTACTATCTCCTCTATGGAGGGAGTTAGCCTAGAATCTCACCAATATATGGAGAGATCCATCACTTCCTATTTTTTTTCTCTCTTATGTGAAATAGGCATCAACATGGATGAATATATAGAGCACATAACTCAACACATTCCCCGAATAGTAACAAAGAATTATAATGAAGCTCTCATGAGACGAGTATCTCTTGAAGAAGTCGAAACGGTGGTGAAAGGACTTCCTTCCAACAAAGCCCATGGTCTAGACGAATACAACGTGGAGTTCACCAAGGCCTGTTCATCCTTTATAGGCCCAGAAATAGTAGATCTTGTGGAGGAATCTTGCCAAAGACATAAAATCTGGTCAGGTATCAATGCCACCTTATTTACCTTAATCCCTAAAGCTAAAGAGGTAAATTACCTACATAAGTTTTTACCAATAGCTTTTTGTAATGTGATTTATAAAATTCTAGCCATAGTCTTGGTCTGACGTTTGAAGCCCATCCTCCATCAAATAATTATTCTTGAGTAGTTGGCGTTTATCGAAGGAAGGAAAAACTTGGACTACAACATCTTTGCCCATGAAGTGATCCATTCTCTCACAAGAAAAAAAAAATGGGGAATGTTGCTTAAACTAGACCTATCAAAGCCCTATGATTGCCCTAGTTAGTCATACCTCATATTGGTGCTGCAAACAATCAGATTCACTGAAGATTGGTTGCCTTGGATCTACTCTATGATTTCTACTCCATTTTTCTCCATTCTAGTTAATGGGTCCTCCTCCTCCACCTTCGAATCCTCCTGTGGACTCAGGAAAGGTGATCCCCTTTCATCCTTTCTCTTCATAATTATGGCTGAGGGATTCAGTCATGCTATTATAGCAGCCAAATGATAGAATTAGTTAAACGGAATTGAGATCCTAGGAACTATCATCTCATTGGCCCACCAAAAATTTTTGGATGACAATTTGCTAAATGGGAATTGATATTTTGTGAATCCTTGGCATATGATGACATCCTTACTAAATTCCAAGTTGATTCAGGTATGCTATTAAATAAGGAAAAATATTTAGTTTATTTTTTAATACTCCATGTCCTATCTAGGGTTTTTTATGTCACATCCTTAGATTCCCAATCAACACTCTCCCGTCCAATTACTCGGGCATCCCTCTATTGGAAAACCCTTTGTGAATCAACCACTAGAAAGAGCTATCTGAAAAAATAATGAAAAAACTATCCAAATGGACTTTCAAAATTTTGAATATGGAAGGCAATGCCACCCTTGTGAAGCCTATCTTGCAAGTTATCCACATTTATCAACTCTATATTCTTCGAGCCCCCAAAGGCATCTATCTAGATATGGTCTCTATATTCAGGAAATTCTTAGCGCAGGGTCCTCGATTAGAAAATAATGGTGGCTTGTCACTTGGGAGAAACTATGCCTCCCTAAGGATCGAGGGGGCCTCGGTTTACGAGATCCTATTACTATAGACATGGAAATTGGGGCTAAATTATGGTGGTGATGGCTTCAAGGTGGCACTGAGCACTCGAAACAAATCTGGATCTAGAAGTATGGCCAAATAAGAACACATAGCATGCTTCTCAGAGATAATGTCTCCCCTCATGGATCATCCATTTGGAATTTGGCCAATCAAAATAACTACCTCATCAGAGACCACTTCTTATGGAAGAATAACAATGTTAAAACTGGTCTTTTTTAGGAGTAACCATGGCAACAATTCTCATGTTTCTCTCAAGACCCCTCCCTACAAACCCTTCTACCCATTCTTCACCCTCACTCAGAAGGTCATGTAGCATATTATTTGGTTGAGTCCCAAGATTGTCATGCATGGAGTAAATGGAAAACTATTGTCGACTAGAATCTTGAGATTCGCCAAGTTGATTGGTAGAAACTGATGCATCAGCTAAACCATAGATGCATCCCCTTCTCCATGGATAATGAAAAGCTTTGATGGGTCTACTCTCCTAAATCTTCCTTCTCACTCAAGGAGTCCTACCTTCTGAAATCTCAGGCTCTCAATGTTACTAAACGGACAATATGGAGTAGAGTTTTGGGGGGGGACTTTGCCCTAAAGTAGCTCATTTTTTTTTGTTTCTAGGACATAAACAGATCCTCACCTACAAATACATGCTAAATCTTAGCTTCTCGGGCCCATCTCAATGCCCTCTATGCAGAGTACATGAGGAAACTATGGAGCACCTCCTACTTGTCTTTCCACTTACAAAGGAAGTTTGGAACTATACTGCCGAAATTTTTTGCTCTATTCACTACTATCAGGGGGATCATCCAACCATGATTGATTACTTACCTGAGAACTGCTTCAAGAATCCCATAGTTAATCATGCATGGAACTTGCTTCTTTGTTTCAAACTTTGGAACATCTAGAAGGAACAAAATAGAGTTATATTCGAGGATCACTCCCCCTCTAGCATCTCCACCTTCTGTATTATGCAAGAAAACACTAGAGAAATAATTCTATGAGAGAGGTGGGATCGAATGAATGGAAAGTTGATCTGATAGAGATAGAAATCCTGGTAGTTCTCAATTTCACCCAAGAATTGGCCATCCCTCTATCACCCTCTAGAAAATATTCTCATGTATCGTCCCCATACACATTTCACTTGCCCCCTGAGGGGTTCATTTCACTCAATTTAGATGATGCATCAAAAGGGAACCTGAGCCCTCTTAGGTATGGCAAGATTCTAAGAACATCATATTGTAATCCTTGAGGAATATATGCTAGTTTTTGTGGTTCCAAATCTAATAATGTAGTAGAATTAATAGCTTTGGAAAAGGACCTTTCCCTAGCTCACTCTCTGGTATATCACAAAATGCTTGTTGGAGATTCAAAAATAATTGTGTAGATGGCTCAGAATCTCATCAATGGCTCCTCTCCCTCCAGAATTGCAAAAAACTAGCATTTGAAGACATAATTGGATCGTATAAGCCTCACATAGGAGAGTTTTGAATATGTTTCCACCAGTCATGTTCTCTGAGCAGGGAATAGAATTGTGGATTAGCTAGCCAATAGGGGAGCAACACATTAACACCATGACTTTGCACTCCTTGGCATAAAGCGATGGGTGTTGCTAACCTCGACCCTGGAGAAATCAAAATGCTACAAAGACTTATAGACAAAGATGATATTGTCCCCTATCAGGGTGATTTGACAATAAATCAAGTGGCAGAGGATCAGTCCTCAGGACCATTGGTTTCTCCACAAAAATAATACTCTATTTATGAATATAAAAAACCACATTTACTACATATCATGGGAGGTCTTACTCAATATCAATATAGAGGTAGTTGCAGAGGCAATTCAATAAGGCAAATTGGGAAATCGATGTGGGTAGGTAGGGCAACTGGTTCTATTTTCATGGTGACTCCCCGTGGTTAGGCCTTAGTTGTGAGGTGATTCATGTTATTTCATCTCTCTAGTGTGACTAGGAGTGATTTCTCTTCTATATCCCTGGGACTCGGGGTCACTTTGGGAAGTTGAATCTATTCGTCTACATGCTCTGCTTCGTTGGTGGCTTGAGGACTTAGAAGATTGGATGACGAGACTCTTTGTTTTTATCTTAGAAGAGGAGGAGAAGCAACTAGATTTCTCAGTTTGGTGGCTCTTGGTGTCTTTGGTGCCTCTAGAAGGATTTGGACTGTATGGTAGGATGGGGTCCCTGGGGTTAAGTTTTGATCAAACTTTTGGGTTTAATTTTGTATAAAATGTAAAGTCTCCATGAAATGTGGAAACTGAGCACGAAGATAGTATGAGTCAAAGGAGATTTAGTCCCTTTGGTGGGTAAGTGATAGGGAGGTTTTGAGACCTAGCCATGGTTCATGAACCATGGTATTATAAGAAAATTTTTATATACAGATGAGTTATAGTGATTCTAGAGAAGTAGCTAATTTATAAGAATCTATGTAAGGGAAAGTAATTTAAGGTAGAAAAGATATGTTTCCTATACTTAGGCAAAGGGGAAGGCTCCGATAGCTGAGGGCACGGAGGCCTTGGTATGCTGACAGGCTAATTGCATGGGCCCCTATAGCTGAGTGCACAGGAACAAGAAGTCTGTACTGAGTTGATTATACTTAATAAAGATAATTTGAGCCAATTCTAATGCATCTGTTTCTTCTTTATTACTTCTACAAGTTTATGTATTTTCACTCTGTGTTATAATTGGTATGAATTATTTCTTATATGGTACATGAAAATAGTAGATCAATAATAGTTATGCGTCTTATGAATGATTAAAAGTGTTCGTGAACATATGGAATTTGTTTAATTGTAATTATGATTATTGTTTGTTCGAAGGGGTTAAGGGTTCACAAAGGTAAATCTAACCTATAGAAATCACAAGAACCTATCACATTGACATTTGGATGTAGAAACTAGGATTTGTTATCCCCCAATACTACTTCGGGTGAGAATTTAGCATGCACTACGAGGGTTGTTTCTGAAAGGGCCAGAAGTTAGTGTTTTCTTAGTTGGCGCAGATAGCATTGAACCTAGGTTAGGTCCCATCAAGCCAACAAATGGTTCCATTTCAGGACTGGGATATTGCTAAAGGGATGTGTGAAAATGGTTCCCCACAAAGAAATAAATTGAGAACTCAATTGATTTAAAAATGCACGCATTTGTAGCACAGGAAAACAAAAATCTGTGCTTGTCTAAGGAAGAGGAGTTGAACAAATACATGTACACAAACAAGCTTGAAATCTTCTTCTACTCTTTTCCTTGAGAAATGCATGAGTGGTTGTCCAGGTTAGTGGACAGTCAAGGTACGTGGAATCTTTACAGCCCTATTGTGTGGATCTCGGAATTGGTAAAGTGCTTCGAGGCTTCAGAAAATAATATCATGCGAGTCGCCGATCACTGGATCGATCATATTTTAGGAGGATTAATCAATGAGTTTGCAATCGACACGACTGTCAGCTATAGTGAAGCAGAGTGTAGGTTCTTCAAGGGACAAAGAGGTAAGTACTTAAAATCTTTGAAGACTTTAGACAAGATGTTGTTGTGTAAAACGCGAGTTATGCCATTACATTGATATTTAGGACTACACGAAGTAGAAAGCCCTTCGGAAGAATGAAGAATTAGGCCCTTAGTACAGTTCACTATTAGGATCTCCTAAGAGTGGCAATGAAGGAACTCTTCTGAGAACACACTGAAACACACTGCAGATAGTAAACTAGGGTATCGCGGGGACACCACATCCATCCACTCCACCGCCACATCCACCTCCACCTCCACCTCTTCCTCCACATCAACCATTCAACATGGTGAACATGATGAAGATGTCAATATTTGAAGGGATGGGAAGCAAGGAGCCCGCACAATTCCGGTTCGTCATAGATGTTGTGTGGAGGACATAGTAGATTACTGATGATAATATGAAGAAAGCACAGCTGGTCACAGAGCTACAAGATAGGGAGTTGACTTGGTATATCAAGTTATGTATAGAGAAACCCGACACAACGATGGAAGAAACTCAGTAGACATTGAACAGTGAGTTTAAAAAGCCTATGTCTTAGATGGATTTTGTAACAGAGTTTAAGGAAATATAATATAGGGTAAATGATTCCATGTGGGACTTCAAACAGAGGTTAAAATTCTTGATGTGGCAGGCTAATATGAAGATCACAGTTGATCAACACAGAGACTAGTATACTGCTTCGCTATTGTGTCACCTGAGATTGTGATTATCACAGCGAAAATAGGAACTAAAGCATAATTTGTGGAGATCACGATGAGGTTGGAATCATAACCAGTGTAGGATATGAACGTTGGAGTACAATAGATTCAGTTGCAACTGGCAATCCTACACATGGAGTTGCAAACCTTGAAGAAGGGAAAGTAAGCTCATCTTGAGGTGTGCACAAAAGTTTGGCACATAAAATGTAAAGGTAAGGGACATGATAAGGATCACTGTCATGTTTATAAGAATTACCTAATTACAGGAGGTCCTAATACTTTGAAGCCTAAGAAAATTGCTGGACTAAGCATAGGAGTACCCTTATGGTGCATTATCTTCCAGATAACTAGGAAGCCTGTGACTAATCATTGTCACCTCTTGCAAAATTCTATACAGACTCTGTAACAATTGTTTTATATCTTTTGTAAATAGGTTGGGCATGATGATTGAAACTATTGAAGCTACGAGTTAAAAATGGATCAGATACCTACATATTGGAGGCAAGCTGAAACTCAGTCCCACGATCAAGGTGCGAGTGTAGTGCACAGAGGATTCCAGGGCCATGGAAGAGGAAGAAGAGAAGGGGATGGAAGAGGTCAAGAACAATTTATTTGCTACAATTATGGATAAGAATGAAATTTTGAGCATGACTATCAAAACCAAATGTATCCATCCTATTGGTATTGCAAAATATTTGATCATGTCATAGAGGATTTCCCAGTGCTTATAGCCAAAATGTAGGAGAAAAAGACTCAATCAACCACGCAAAATATACAGATAATGAGGGTGGAGCCTTACAAAGAGGACCATAACATCAATATCGTGACATAAAGTGGTATTTCCATGGGAGAAGATAAATTAAAGTAGCAAGAAACCAAAGGCTGTGTGTAATGCTGCCAAAAAAGTGGTCGGGTTTGTTCTCAACAAGGCTAAAGAGATTTTTGTGGAAACAAAGGAGAACTTTGGTGAGGCTTCTATGTCAGGAAGTCAAGAGAAATCAGTGGGAGACAATGATGTGTAGAACGTGGATCCCTTGCTATTGGCTACTTTTCTTAAACCTATATGAAGAAATTGCGAGATAGGAAGGCAGTGGAAGGGCTCCAAGAACAAATTGACAATTATATGGGTAAAATCAAGACTCCTCCCAAACAACGCAGTATGAGGAAATTGTGTAAACATAAGAAGTGGATAGGGTGTGAAATGAGGCTGACTGCGCAAATTGGAGAATATGGGATGGATCAAGTCATCCTATATCTAGGATATGATGCAAACATGCTACCAAAGAAGACATGGGAAAGGATGGGGAGACCTACGCTACAGTGGTATCCTATATAGATACGCATGGCCAATCAACAGAATATCATTCCTATGGGGCACTTGTATGGTGTAAGAGTAGACATTGAGGGAGAAAACGCTCTCGTCAACTTTGGAGTAATTAAAATAGTGGATGACAACAATCCTTACATTGTGATATTAGGAATTGCTTGGGCCTTGAACAGGGATGTGGTAATTAATTTGAAAAGGCAAAGAATGACATTTGAAAGCAAAACACTCTAGGTTATTTTCCCATTGAAGGAGAGTGCTACGCTCAACGAGTCCGCGACTATGAAGAAGAAGATGATTTGGATTGAATATACAAATCACTGCTCATGATGAAGATTGGATCAATCCCACTGTAGATGGATGAATTACGTGGAATAGAGATAGCTCTTGTACCTGAAATTCAAATGAATAACTTGTGGATTGGTAAAATAGAATGCACGAAGTCTCAATGTTATGTTGCAATATGATGAAAAATTTGCTTTGTTTTGTATCTATAGAGGTACGTAATTGACCTCATTTTGATGGTCTTAATGATGTTAACTTGTTTTTGGATCAGTTTGAAAAAGAAGTGCTAGAGGAATATTGGCTCCAGGCATTAGGTATGACGTTGCACATGCACGATGGTGGGGGACACATAAGGATACCTTCACTGACTGGAAATAATAGAAGTGAATGATGAATCTAAGGTTCGGGTATGTGAATACATGTCTGATAGAGAAATATTCAGGCAAGGACAATCCACACAATCATTTGGCATGACTCGCTAAAGCTTGGGGGGAGGAGCCTCAACCTAAATGAGTACATATCTTTTGTCACATGTTGGATACCATTCTGTTGAATTGGGATTTGGAGACAGAGCTATGCCATGGAACAATCGAATAGGATATCCTTAAGGAGATTTTTTTGTTGACCTTCAACTTTGAGGATCACTTTGAATGCATTGATGAAGCACTCCAAGAAATTAAGACTGTGATCCTTAGAATGCATGAGGATCTAGTTGAATGGGTTCAACAAGATTGGCATATGTAGCTATGCCACACGTTGCAATGGTATAAGGTGACTGGAGAAGAAGAAGAAGAAGAAGATGACCCTAAAAATATCAACATTTTGGAGTCTAAAGGATATCACGAAGTTGAAGGACCTAAAGAAGAAAACATTTATATAATAGAACCTTTGAGTGAAAGGAAAGTTAACATTAGATCTGATGCATAGCCTAAGTTTCCAAAGATAGGTGATTATTGGGATGAAGATACAGTCAATAAGGTTGTGGAACTACTACGTGAATACCAAGGCTTTTTCTTATCAATTTCTCGGATCTGAAAGGACTAGTAGAGGATATGGGTGTAACTAAGATCACCCTAAAGCCTAATGTGAAGCCCATAAAACAAAGACCCTAATGTCTAAATCCCAAGTATAAGGAGAAGGTGTGAAAAGAGCTGGAAAAAATTTTGGAGGCTGGAACCATTGAGTGGGTGGAAGAGTCTGATTGGGTGAGCCCTATGGTTGTTTAAGAGAAGAATCAACAACATGAAATCAGGATATGTGTACATGTAAGAAAGCTCAACGATACATACATTCATGACCCATTTGCAACACCATTTATAGATGAAGTTTTGGATAATGTTGGAGGGCATGAAGCCTATTCATTCACTGATGGGTTCTCGAGGTACCATCAGATTAAGATCGTGCCAAAGGATTCCAGCAAGACTTTATTCACAATAGAGTGGGGATGCTTCCAGTACATAATGATGCCATTTGGGCTGAAGAATGTGTCGCTATATTCTCAAGGTTAATAATTCGAGTGTTTAATGAGTTCATCCATAAATCCTTAGAAGTTTATTTTGATGATCGGACTGTGTTTGGATTCGTAAAACATCACATTGCAAGTCTATGTCTTTTGTTAGATACTTGTCGTAGATACCAAATTGCCCTAAATTTGAAGAAATATACTTTTCTGTACCCTATGGGATATTTATAGGCCATGTGGTATGCAAGTAGGGATTAATGGTAGACCCTACGAAGATCATTTTTATTGTCAATATAGAGGCTCCAAAGAATGTAAAGTAATTATGCACAACACTAGGCCACACCTGATACTATAGGAAGTTTATCAAAGATTATGCACAAATTACTATGCCAATGGAGAAATTACTTAAGAAGGATGTGACTTTCTATGAGGATTGTTGATTCGCTGATTGTC
Source organism: Pinus taeda (assembly GCA_000404065.3). NCBI lineage: Eukaryota > Viridiplantae > Streptophyta > Pinopsida > Pinales > Pinaceae > Pinus > Pinus taeda. The sequence continues at coordinate 191,925 of APFE031204221.1, read as the reverse complement.
GACCTGCTTCATCGCAATCACAATTGGCTTGGCCCGAGGTTCCAATATCGCATGTAAGTCTTTCCCCGATGTGATATGTCAGAGATCGCCAATCAAGAAGTCCTTCCACCTATGGTTAAGTCCTCCCTTTGAACCTTTCTGATGTGATTTCTTTAAGGAATTTATGTTAATAACATATTTTCCATTAAGCCTGCTTTAATAAGAAAATTCCTCCTCTTCTAACGACATTGGGCAATTTTATTTTTACAATAAGTCCTTCATCTAGAGTCTGTTTTAGCCCATCAAACTGTGTTAGATTCAAAATGAAGAGATCTATGCAATGAGAATATTTTCAAAATCATCCAATGACTTTCATTTTTCCTCTGTGAGGAATATTTTTATACTTAGAAGTCTATGTTAGATCCATTTTGGATCACGCCTTACCACTAAAACGTTTTTGGACTCCAAAAGACTGATATACTAATTTGAATAGTAAATGAGAGTACCTCACCCTCTTCTTTCAGCCTCCATACACTTCCCCTGCATAGTGCCTCTGAACCAAAGCCTTTGAACACTCCCTTCTTGGATGTGCTTGTCCTCCTAGGAAGAACTATCTTCCTCTTTGAATTCCTGCAGAACTCCTGCTGAGAAGGTCACATAAGGTACTTTGAACTTCTCTTCGTTGATCATTGATCCAAGGTGGCTCAAACGAATGTGAAGTTACATCTGCTTCACAAAATTTTCATTTGTACCTTTTTTACATGCTGTCAACAACAACTGTTAACAACAATAGGATTACAGACAATAACTGGATGGCCTAAACTCCTGCTTCAACAAAAGAAATAGATTTCACATCTTATGAACACCACCATGTCTTCACATCTACATTTACAAATGATTGACTAGATAACAAGCCAACAAAACATGTCTTTCAAACAATTAACCCTTCAAGTCAAGCATGTAGAAAAAGATGAAACACTTCATCATTATCTCCATCTTGGATACCAATTCAACTTTTTCCAAGTCAATATTACATTACATGCATGTTTAAAAACAAAGTGATCAACCCTTCAAGTTAATCATACACACACGTTCAAATACAAGGAAATCATCAACATCCTGTGTGCATGCAGATCATACTTATGCATGCATTTAATCCTTCAACTTTCGCTTACGTACACTGTACTTTCAAAGCTGAAATGAAATATAATGTTGCAGCAATAAAGTGAGTCTCCTACTCAAATTTTCCATTCACCTTCTTGGTGAAACCCTGCAACTTGCATTCCATAAATAAAGAAATGAAAATAGATGCATTATATCAATAAACATGCAATCTTAATTCATAGGAATCCTAACCATTTCTTACCAATCCATTTCAAAGGTCCTTCCTTTGTCTGCACATCAACAACGACATGTGAATAATCCTAAAACACATCATTTATGGAAACTTCCTTTCCATTCTTTTCATTCTCTCTTTCCACCTTCTTCAAGTTTTGTGGAAGCATTATTGGATTTAGAGTCCAAAATTTTGCAACAATATTTCCTTGCTTATGGTGGTAAGTGCAACACATGTGCATCTCCTCAACAACATGATTTGCCTTGTCCAATGGACCTTTGGCTTCTTGCTTCTTTTCCTTCCAAATTTTCCTGCATGTGGCCATTCTCTTCCAACAACTAGAAACATTATGGTTATCCAAACCACAAAAGGAACATGTAATTCTTTTCCACTGCTTATATGGGAATTTATCATGCTTAACATAATCAAAAGGAATGTGATTAGAACAAGATTTATACCTTTCCTTTTCACCTTTACTACCTTCATGAGGAGTTGAATTGAATGAGGAAGTGACTCCCTTTGGAACACCATCAAACTCTTCAATGGTTTCAAAGTTTCCACAACTCTCTAGTGCAAGTGTAGGTCAATATACACCTTCTATCTACAAAGTAGGCTTCACACTATTACATTCCCCAAGGATACAATCTTCACACTCTTGAGGTAGAAGACCTTCAATGAAACTCCTTCATGGAACTATTTCAATTGTCTTCATGGCAGCTTTGGAACTTTCTCCATAAGATTTTCCATAGCCAAGACCCAAATACTTAGGCCTTTCCTCAACCATTATTGGCTCAACGATACCATGTGCATGTTTTCCCAATCCTTTTCCTTCATAGTCCATCCTGGACATTAACTTGGAACCAATGCCTCTAGTATATTTTTCAAAAGAACCAACATAAACATTCTTAGAGGAAATTGAAGACAAACTGGAATTATTTACCTCTTCTTCAAGCTGATACTTGACTAAGGCGTTTTTGGTAGTAAGGAGTTGGGTCTCTAAATCATGCACCATTTCCAGGTTCATATTGCAAGATGAAGTTGGCCTTCCACTTCCTGCAATTTGTTAGAAAGCAACTGCTACTATTCCTTCATGGAATTCAACTGCTCTCAAAGTCCAACACTCATTTCTCTTACCATATCCATTATGGTCAACAAGTCTTGCTTCATGTCTTCATCAAAGAATCTTGTGAACAAAGAAGAATTTGAGGACTCACTTGAGGAGTTGTCATTATCAGAATGAACAAAATAACTTCAAACAAGATTAACAAAGAGCTTATTCAAGCAACGTTTTGCAACAAACCTCTTGTGCTTCAAGGATTGCTTTGAGGTCCTTTGGGATAAGAAGAATACCTTCTACCCTCCTTCCTTCTTGTCCTCTCCTAGACTTAGCTATCAATAATTTTCGCTTCACCTCTGTAAACTCAAAGAACAGTCAGTTTACAAATAATCAAATAGCTAAATTCTTTCTACTATTTGAACACCTGTCAAGTCAAACAAGAATATAGATTGCTCTATAAATTAAGAATCCTGATTTGATATCACCTACATCATATATAACCTTCTTTAAATGTGGGGTTAATTAACCTGAGGCTCTAATATAACCAAATCCGATACCACCTGATCTGAAATGGGGCACTAAAGGCTTCTTGTCAGCTTACAAGAACCCCTCCCACTCCAAAGCTTACATATATTCCCAAGATCTATGATTATGATTGATAATTACAGAATTAGAAGTACTTGAAAGAGGTGTATTCTTATGTTTGTTCTTTAGACTGTTTATGTGTTTTAAGTTTATTTTTTTGAACTGATATAAAACATATAACAACAAATACAATGCAACAATACACAATCACACATAATAGCAATATAATATGGAGTTCACCCAAACCTCTTGGGCTATGTCTCCTTGAGCTCTAATCGACTCGATTAGACTCTTTGGAATTATGGCTGAATTCTTTTACAAGTTCCACACTCAAATCCAATAGGTTACGACTCAACCATTGGGCTTAGAATACCAATTTTATCCCTGGCCATATGGTTGTCTAGCTCTTGGCTCTTGGCTCTAGCTCTTGGCTCTAGCTCTGGCTCTAGCTCTGGCTCTCAACTCTAGCTCTGGCTCTTGGCTCTGGCTTTGGCTTTAGCTCTTGGCTCTAGCTCTCGGCTCTGGCTCTTGCTCTCGCTCTCGGCTCTTGGCTCTGGGAAGTCACCCCTTTGTCATCGCCCCATCCTCTGGTGGCTTCTCGGCTTTCATGAGCTTCTTGTTTCACTTAACCTTCAAGCGACCCCTTCCCAATTGTGCTCTTTGTGTTATCTCTTGGCCTCTACGAATCCTACTAATTGTGTTCTTTGTCTTTTTATAACACATTTGTTTTCACCTCCCAAAACCATGGAAGACCAATCATTTGATTAAAGAATCCATTTTCCAATTGAAAGGAATGGCAACACAAGGTAACCCAATCGTTTTGCCTTCCTCCCACAAAAATCCTGAATTCGAACATGTAATGACAATACACAGATAAATGCACAAAAATCACATTATTAGTCTCTCAGTCAGACTTCATATAATATAGAATTGCATCTATATCCCTCTCATCGCTCATCACAAATCACATTACCTATGGCCAAACATCAAATACACAGGAATTCATAGAAATCCACATAAGCCATATTTCAAATGATATACAATCGCATTTATAATCCTATCGGGTCCTTGCTCCAATCGCATATTGCAATCGCATTTTCACATGGTATGGTGCTCCCCTCTGCATTGTTGCGATCTGATCACCAATTTTTTATCACATCGGCGTATTTTTATTAGCTCCATCACATGTCACATGTGCACTGGCCCTTTCTATCAGGGTTCACCAATCATCGATCACCGATTGGCGCTATCGGCCCATTGCAATCGCTTTGTCCAATGGCCCGAGGCCTATACCACGTCTGATGCATTGGTACAATGCAATATATAGATATCACCGATTCACCGATCACCAACCTGCTTCATCACAATTGCAATCGGCTCTACCTGGGGTTCCGATATTGCATGTAATTCTTTCCCCGATGCGACATGTCGGAGATCTCCAATCGGGAAGTCCTTAAACATGTAGTTAAGTCCTCCCTTTAAACCTTTCCAATAAGATTTCTTTAAGGAACTTATCTTAATAACATATTTTCCTTTAAGCCTACTTTAATAAGAAAATTCCTCATTTTCTAAGGACATTGGGAAATTTTCTTTTTACAATAACTGCTTCATCCAGAGTCTATTTTAGCTTATTTAAATTGTGTAAGATTTAGAATGAAGAGATCTCTGCAATGAGACTATTTTCAAAATCATCCAATGACTTTCATTTTTCTTCTGTGAGGAAGATTTTTAGACTTAGAAGTCTATGTTAGATCCATTTTGGATCACTAATGGTATGGTTTAAGAATTCAATAAGATCCTGAACAACACATTAATGAAGGTCTCCAATGCGAAAATTAATGATTGGGATGTCTGCATACTACCAACCCACTTTGCATATAAGCAATGTGTAAAACACTGATAGGCCAAACTTCCTTTAGGTTGACCTATGGGATAGAAGCTCCCATGACCATGGAGTATATTCTTTCAAGCCTATAGATTGCAAAAACCACTGATATGACTAATCGCGACACAACGGAGGAGTCTCTTGCACAGCTAATGGGATTGGAGTAAGATAGGTTTTTGGTAAGATTTCACGAGTAGGTGCAAAAGGAGCGTGAAAAGGCCTGGCATGATTGACATATTAAGTAGCACACCTTCTAGGTAAACTATTTAGTGTTACTTTATGATAGTAAATTCACGAAATTTCATGGAAATTTTCAAATGCATTCGTTGAGGTTGTATGTCATCAAAGAAATTACAGGTGGTGGTGTAGTTCATCTTGCGAAGATGAATGGGAAATTGTTTCCAAGAAGATTCAATGGTAGTCAATTGAATTTATACAAGGGTTATCCCTCCCGTGCACAATGACTTTATGATGGTGGGATAGTCTTAGTACTCCAGGCAGCTGCAAGGAGGTACGAGACTTTAAACTACTCTACCCAAGTCATGAATGAATGGAGAAAAGGGGCTTTGTGATGGAATAAAACAAGGTGCAAAGGGGAGTTGTGCCAAAGTTGCTTCGCTATGAAAATGAGTGTCATGTAGACCTCTCAATAAATAGCTTTTGAGATACTCTAGATGATTGCACGGTAAAATTTTTGTTACAAGGAGCGGGGAGGCCACATTTATGGGGAAAATGTTTGGAAATTTTCTGCCAGAGATGCATTAATGATAAAAAATTGGAGGGAACAATCTTATTCGAATTTGAAATCCCATGTAAACTTGGCATGCCACCCTCCATTAGAACATTTTTCTCTCTGAAAAGTACTTATGATCTTTCTTTCATTGGGTTGTGCCAAGCACTGAATTTTATGTTCGAGCCTAATTGGGAGGAAATTTTCTCACGTGTAGGATTAGCTAACATGTCTAAAACTTTTCGTTTGGCCTTCTTGGATATATTGGCTGAAACTCACCCCAAAAAAGCCGCAAGTTCTAAAACCACAAGTTTTGAAGCTGTAGCCCATGAAGTCACACTAGCAATGGAAGCCACACCCTTTGTACCTACGGCACTAACATCACCTAGGCCTAAGCCATTTGCCACTGAGAAGAAACAAAAGAACCTGTAGCAAGTTCTATGAGGTAGTCACCATGGAAAAACCCCCTTGAGATTCACCAAAAGTGGAGAATGGATAAGTTAGAGGAACCGCATGAGCCCCTTGATCTTGATGAAGAAGAGCTTCACAGAGGCATTAAGGATATGGATGCCAAAAAGGGTGAGCCTATAACTTGTCTCTTGAAGTATATCCCACTATGAAAAGGTAAAGCTAAGGTACCAAAAGGCCTATATGCTGCCAAATTCATGGTTTCTACACCATTTCTGCTAGAAAAGGTGGTGTTTGCAGGTGCGTTATTGGGGAGAATTCCGTCGCTAAAGCTCAAAAATCGGGATCTACTAGAACATGAGAAGTTCCAACATCTTGCGTCGAATAATTATTTGGCAAAGATTTATTATGAAGAGACTGGAGTAACACCACTGGAGCCAATGAAGTGGGTCGCGGGGTTGAGAAATTTGGCCTGTTGAACATGCTTTGGGTGTCGCATTTCAACAAAACTAACATCAACACAATATGTGCTCGATAACTGCTCACCCTCATGCAAGATGGTTGTCGCTAGTTAGGAGAATCCATCTCTATTACTGATATTCTGATCCACCAGATCACTATGTTGCCCCATCATGGGGTGGATCCATTCGAGGCATTTCAAGGAAAAAATAAAGAAAAACAACTCGTAGACCAAATAAAGAGATAGTTCAACTTGGTAAAGAATTCACACGGATATTCCATACGCTCTATTACAAACAAGATAGTATAGTTTTCCACACATATCTTTGCCTACATGATCATGAGGAAGTGTCGTGCAGATGAGGTTCTAGTGTTGGTCATTTAATTAGCTTTCCAATGTGCTAAAATTGTCCAGTACAACTAGGCACAGTAGCTCTGCAAGGAATTTTTGGCCAATTGTCATGAAGCACGGGATGAGGGAAAGGCATTTCACTATGGTTGTTTATTTCAATTGATCATGCTAGTCATGTGGAGGCTTCTAGAAGACAGTCAATTCCCTCCACAAGAATTTTGTTTACTAGAATCCATGAAGTTTGCTTTACTATGGGCGACAAAGGACCTGGTGCGGATCATGGAGACTAAAATGTTTTTGGGGTTGGTCAAGATGGATCTCCACATGGTGATCAACCATAGACTGAGGCTGACACCGACTTTGTATGAGTAACTAGAAGCTTATGTAAATTTCAAGGCGAACATTCACAATGTGTCTATCCCACAGAGATGGGATCCGAAGAAAACGTGGTATAAGTTACCCTACCCGATGAGCAAGGTAGATGAGTAGGAGGTTGTTGGGAAATGGTCTAGGGATTGGATGCACCCCCCAGATCTCAATTTCGGTACAAGAAAGGCTGAAGAAAGTTCCTCCGCATAGACAACAACAACACAAAAGCAGAAGGATGTTGAGTAGGTTGTAGCTCGAGAGAAAGTTGTGCAACAGAAGAAGGAAGTTGTGGCCAAGGTAGCTACTACTAAGGCAACCACTGAGAAAGAGTAGGTGGTTAAGGAGACTACTATCTACATTGAGGGCTCTACTTCTTAGCACACCAAGGACTAGGAGGAATCCAATGTTGAAGGAAGCGGGGGCGTAGAGCAGGGCATCCCCTTTAGAGTAAAAAAGCACTCCAATGAGACAACTTCAACTCCTAGGAAGAAGCAGAAGTTTGACAGGCACACGCTTGTCGATCCAATGGTCCTCATTGAGGGGAACTTAGATGAAATTAGGGATAAGGTATGTGACACCACAATAGAACTTTGGACCCAGTTAGACCAGAGTACCACCAACCACTGGGCAATGTGCAGAAGGATTTGCATCATATGAAAATCCAAATAGGGTAGCTATAAGTGAGCGTTGGCCAGGCGATCGAAATTCAGGCAAGCCTAGAGCAAGCGAGTGCAACTGTGCTGGTTATAGATCAAACTCTAGACCTTAGAGTCATTCAATTTTCGTAGGGATCCCTGTGTGCATAGTCAAAGGAAGCAAACACCCAGTTATCACAGCTTAAGGATCTAGGTGTCAATATCATGGCAATCCCTATCCAGACCCTCCATGAACTACATTGAGGAGTATCCGATGAGCTAAGTGTTAGGGAGAAGTGTGTGCTACTAGTGATCCATGAGGTCAAGAAAAACAACAAGTAGATATTCGCAGCAAAGGCATAGGCATTGAAAGAGAAAGAAGAAATGGCCATGTGCATCCAAAACTTAGAAGAAGCAAATACACGGGCATGTAATATGTTTTCCAAGCTCAACATTCCCATAGAGGAAAAGTCAATAGAAAAGATTGAGAAGTTGGTTGTAGCAATAAGGGAATCAAAGGATGAAATCGGCCAAGTCCAACTTCAACTTCAGTTGCATATCTCAGAGTTGAAGTTGAAGTTATAGTCGACCACTCCACTAGAATTCCAGGAGCAGTTTAGAGCAACAATTCAAAGTGTATATCATCTTTAACATTGAAATAATAAATGTCTACTAAATGACCTATTGAGAGCACATTGAATCAAGGGTTTTTTGAGGCGTAAATCATGACTGAATAGTAGGGCATCCAACCTAGCAAGCGTTGGCATCACCATCCCCTCCATGTGGGTGATTGTTGAAAGCCACACATCTTGAAGCTCATATCACTTACAATAAGTGGCCTCTCACTTGTTCGGGGGGCAGGGAGGGGGGGGGGGACATCCTTCCACGACGCACTGAACAAAACCCCATTTTTTGAATCTAGAAGTGCGGTGCCTCAAACTTCTCCCTCCATGACTTTGGACACCCCTGTCATGGGATCCTAATGGCAGGCTAAAGGCCGCAATATATGTCTACCCAAAATGGAAAAAAACCTCAAATTTGTGATCCCAAACAATGAGATGGAGAAATCACGCCAATATATGAAAGATCATGCTCTGATTTGTAAATTATTGGGGATATCACCTCGAGAACAAGATATCCTACAATGGATCCAACATAAGTAGGTCCCCAGAGGTCAGATTGAACTCCACCTAAGATCCAAGGGTTTCTTCATAGTGATCTTCGTAGATCTTGAAGATAGGAAACGTATCTTCAAAAATGGGCCTTATTTCATGAATAGTGCCAGACTTTTCCTCTGTTATTGGAGAGCTGATTAAGAAAAATTGCAGGTGGTGAATGGTCGGAACCAAGTCACAAAGGAATAAAGAAATGGCAGCCAATTCTGAAGCCGGGTCTAACCATGCAATGAAGGACACGGAGTTCATTGACAAGGTACTCGGGAGGATGGATAGCTTGGAAAACTCTTGGAATCAAGAGGTGGATTCGTTGAAATGGGAGACCATCTCAGGGATAAAAGAGGAACTTAAAGAGCTCTGAGCGCAGCATGACGAGCTCAAAACACAGTTCGAGTACACCGACTTCTTGTGTACACAACTTGAAGGAAGAATGAAGGAGGTCGAGGAGGCGAGGGATCAAGGGTTGGCAGAGCTCGTGAATGTGAAGGCAAACCTCAACAAAACCAATCAAGCTCTTGAAGAGGCCCGAGATGAGATCGTGGTGTTCAAAAGGGCTGTGAGGCACAACTCAGGTGAGGGAGTGCCCCATGTAAAAGTCAAAGAGCCAGAGTCGTACGACGGGACGAGGAGTGCGAAGGTTCTTGGTAATTTCTTATGGGACATGGAGAAGTATCTAGAGAGGCTGAACCTATCTAAAGGAGAAGCACAGGTCAAGTTAGCTGCACAGTTCCTAACTAACGATGCCAAAATGTGGTGGAGAAGGAGGGCAAATCAAATTGATAATGGCAGTGCTGATGATATTACCTCCTGGGAAGATATGAAGAAGGCCTTGCAGTCACACTTTAGCCCTCAGGACGAAATGTGGGAGGCAAGGACCAAGATCAAATTCATCAAACAGACGGGGAGCTTACAGACTTACCAGCAAGAGTACTCAAGTGCAGTCTTGGAACTTCCTGATATGGCCGAAAAAGACAAGGTCTTCAATTTTATTATTGGGTTGAAGCCATGGGCTCGGAATGAGGTGAAAAGGCAGAAGATCAGGACACTTGAGGAAGCCTTCGCTACGGTCAATAGACTTGTAGACCATTACGACGAGACTTCTAACGAGAAAAAGAAGTCTGAGAAGATGAAAGAGAAGAAAAAGGAAGACACTTCAAAAGAAGATAACTCGCCAAGGGAGAAAAAGCCTTTGAAGTGCTGGTTGTGTGCAGGGCCACACATGGCGAAGAGCTGTCCTTCTAAGCCAAAGGTGACCGCTGCTGTTCAGGAGGAAGAAGAGGAAAATACTTCCATAGGGATGATGCAGATCCTCAGAGCCTCTGCCACAACGGAGACAACCTCTACGAGGAATCCTGAGAGGAACAGGCTGGAATATGTGAACATGAAGATTGGTGGAACCGAGGTGCTCACAATGGTTGACAGTGGGGCCTCACACAATTTCATGAGCGAGGACACCGTGAGGAGGTTGGGTTTAAAGTTTGTGCTGGTAGAAGCACATATGAAAACCGTGAACTCGAGAGTTCACAGTTTTCATATGTGCTTCTACCAGCACAAAATTTAAACCCAACATCCTCATGGTGTCCTCGCTCATGAAATTGTGTGAGGCCCCACTGTCAACCATTGTGAGCACCTCGGTTCCACCAATCTTCATGTTCACATATTCCAGCCTATTCCTCTCAGGATTCCTCCTAGAGGTTGTCTCTATTGTGGCAGAGGCTCCGAGGATCTGCATCATCCCTATGGAAGTATTGTCCTCTTCTTCCTCCCGAACAGCAGTGGTCACCTTTGGCTTAGAAGGACAGCTCTTCGCCATGTGTGGCCCTGCACACAACCAGCACTTCAAAGGCTTTTTCTCCCTTGGCGAGTTATCTGCTTTTGAAGTGTCTTCCTTTTTCTTCTCTTTCGTCTTCTCAGACTTCTTTTTCTTGTTAGAAGTCTCGTCGTAATGGTCTATGAGTCTATCGATCGCAGCGAAGGCTTCCTCAAGTGTCCTGATCTTCTGCCTTTTCACCTCATTTCGAGCCCATGGCTTCAACCCAATAATAAAATTGAAGACCTTGTCTTTTTCGGCCATATCAAGAAGTTCCAAGACTGCACTTGAGTACTCTTGCTGGTAAGTCTGTAAGCTCCCCGTTTGTTTGATGAATTTGATCTTGGTCCTTGCCTCCCACGTTTCGTCCTGAGGGCTAAAGTGTGACTGCAAGGCCTTCTTCATATCTTCCCAGGAGGTAATATCATCAGCACTGCCATTATCAATTTGATCTTCCCTCCTTCTCCACCACATTTTGGCATCATTAGTCAAGAACTGTGCAGCTACCTTGACCTGTGCTTCTCCTTTAGATAGGTTCAGCCTCTCTAGATACTGCTCCATGTCCCATAAGAAATTACCAAGAACCTTCGCACTCCTCGTCCCGTCGTATGACTCTGGTTCTTTGACTTTTACATGGGGCACTCCCTCACTTGAGTTGTGCCTCACAGCCCTTTTCAACACCATGATCTCATCTCGGGCCTCTTCAAGAGCTTGATTGGTTTTGTCGAGGTTTGCCTTCACATTCACGAGCTCTGCCAACCCTTGATCCCTTGCCTCCTCGACCTCCTTCATTCTTCCTTCAAGTTGTGTACACAAGAAGTTGGTGTACTCGAACTGTGTTTTGGGCTCGTCATGCTACGCTCGGAGCTCTTTAAGTTCCTCTTTTATCCCTGAGATGGTCTCCCGTTTCAACGAATCCACCTCTTGATTCCAAGAGTTTTCCAAGCTATCCATCCTCCCGAGTACCTTGTCAATGAACTCTGTGTCCTTCATTGCATGGTTAGACCTGGCTTGAGAATTGGCTGCCATTTCTTTATTCCTTTGTGACCTGGTTCCGACCATTCACCACCTGCAATTTTGCTTAATCAGCTCTCCAACCGATCCACCCGCAAGTCCTATATGGGTACTTTTATTCTCGCTTCCCGATGACTTTTGGGAACATGATATTTTTTAAGGGATTGGCAATGCGATTGGACAATTCATGAAAGTCTTGGAGTTCACCAAATGACACTGACATGCATCATATGTATGTATCTGTGTTCATATGAACATATCTAAGCTGTTAATGGAATCAATATATCTGGTGTACCATGACTCCATCTGGATGCTACCCTTATATTACAGGCATTTTCCCTTTAAATGTTGTAGATGTCATGAGTACAAGCATCTATTTCATGACTGCGACCTCATTATAGCAAAAGATTCTCTCCATGCTAATCAATAGTGAGATGAGGAAGGATTCCAATCGATTGGAGTGAGGAGTAACAAATCATCCAAGCCGCATTCTGACCCTCCCTCTTTTCGTTTGCATACAATAGCTCTGCCAGCACAAACTTCAAAATCCATTCAGAAAGAAGTGAAAACACACATCCAAGGGAATTTGAACCCATTCGTAGTGCTTGATACTCTTGAATTGATTGAAGATCTTCCCACCATGACCATAGAAAGTTCCCAGCATCCCATATAGGCGATGGAGGTTTATGGTCAAGCCATCATCAAACTAGACAAGGTTACACCAAAGAGAAAAGCCCTAGAAATAGTGGAAGACAATTGAAGATTGAAGGAGGTTATCAATCAAACCAGTAAAGTCTTGGAAACAAAGGAGAAAATCAACAGGCTAGGGCTGAAGGTAAGAAAAATGTTGGACATCTTCCACATCTCGCTCAAGGGGGATATCAAAGACATTCTAGTTAACCAGTTGACAGCCTTTGGTAATATATTTAATCAATGGCACATCAAATTAGGGAAGTTAAAGGGTGATATCAGATCCTCTAGATCTGGTAGAGAAGGGAACCTATTAGCCCTAACCCTTTTCAAATATTCTATTCTAGAGAAAGGTACGAAGGGCCAAAAAATTACAACGGAGGTGATTCGAGAAGCATGCAAGATATTACTCAATTAGGCACAAATGGGGAAACTAATGGATTATTTCCCCAGATCAATCCAACCTTCGCAGTGAAGATCGTCTCCTAGAATATTTGGAGCTACAATAATAAAGGTAAACTCTGATCTCTAAAGAAAAAATCAGTAAAGTAAAATCGGATATTGTAATATTGCAGGAAACCAAAATGACCTCAGATAAGCTCTTGTAAGCAAGAAAATACATCTAGAAAACTAGTGAAATCATGATAGACGATGTAGTAGGGATGGCAGGGGGAAGTGTTATGGAATGCCCAATAGGTAATCTTCAAAAATTGTTTTGGAACTCATTTCTCTCTCACTAGATCTTGTCAGGTTATTGGGTCTAATGCCTAGATCAATGTAATGACAATTTATGGTCCCTCTACCCTCAATATAAGGAGAGATTCATCTAAAACATATATTCTTTGCGCCTGATCATTATTTCCCCCCTCTAGATCCTAGGAGGGGATTTCAACATTATTCAGAATTTGGATGAGAAAATGGGAGGGTTTCATCGGATAGACTATAGCATTGACACCTTTAATTAATTGATCGAACATGTCCCCTTAGTAGATGTGTAAGAAAATGTTGGCCTTCATACCTAGAATAATTGAAGAGGAGGTCATCACCAAGTTGCATGCTACCTCAACTGGTTCTTTTTGTGAGAAGATCTTATATTAGTATATTCCCTCATCGAGGCAGCTATTCTTTCGAGATTGGGATTGTACCATTAGCTAATCTACCTAAAGATGTTGGCCTTATCTCCTTCAAAAAACACATCATTCCGCTTTGAGAGCTTTTGGATAAGGCACCCCGTGTTCATTGAGAAGGTGGAAGATTGTTAGCACACCATAGAGACTCCTCCAGGCACGTGCATGAAAGCCTTCCTGAAAAAATCCAAGCTCTGAAGCAAAAAATCAAGGCATGGAATCATGAGGAATTCAGGGATATTTTATTTGAGAAGTGAAAACTTGAGAAGCAAAAACTTGAGAAGGAAATGGAGAAGATATGATGCAAATTATATGTGAGGGGATATCTAAGGACTTAGCAACGAAGTAAGGACACCTTCTACGAAATGCGAGGAAAGGAGACTCCGGTAAGAGACCTTATGGTGATAGAAATCTTGCATGCAATGGTTATGATGGGGAGAGCGAAACTCAAAATTATTCCACCACTCTATGATCAACCACTACCAATACAACAAAATTTCTACTATCTCCTCTATGGAGGGAGTTAGACTAGAATCTTATGAAGAAATGGGGAGAGCCCTCACTTCCTATTTTTCTTCTCTCTTATGTGAAGCAAGCATCAATAGGGATGAATATATAGAGTTCATTACTTAGCACATTCCCCGAATAGTAATAGAGGATCAGAATGAAGACCTCATGAGATGGGTACTTCTCGAAGAAGTAGAAACATGTTATGAAATGTGTTAAGAAAAGATAGAAAATATAGATCAACACCTTAGAATTCAGCCTCTTTGAGGGGGCAACCTCCTTTACATTACATAAATGAAAAATTCTTGGATGATACAAATGAAAAGACCTCCTTTCTATTATAGGAGTCTTAAGGGGTCATAACATAATCAGAGCCTACATAACAATAATAATGTAAGGGCACAATAATAACAATAGTGGGCTTCTATGGGGCACAATAGTAACAATATGGGCACTACATGGGTACATAAATATAATAAGTGGTTTGTACTAATAACAATAAGGGGTTACACTAGTATTATAGGGGCCTAACATGCCCATCTCCTTCAAAAAGCATTGTCCTCAACGCTTGAGTAGTTCTTCATGCTTCTGTATAAAATCCTTGTCCTCCCATGTGGAATATTCAACTAGTAAGTTCTTCCACCTTATGAGATACTCCGAAATTGATTGATTTCGTAGCTGTCGGGTTCTTGTCTCTATGACTGCTCCAGGTTCCAATATGATTTTTCACTCGTCTTCAATTTTTTGCAATATTGTTTGAATTGGGATCTTTTACAACTTTTGAATAAGTGGCCATACTTCTTTGTCCTTCTTCCATTCATCCATTGCTTTGCTTATCCAATTTGGTTGGATAATAGAAATAGCACAAAACAAT
>APFE031204221.1:91552-175805 GCA_000404065.3 Pinus taeda | reverse complement strand
ACGTATCCAATTTACCAGATCCTTGCCATCAAACTTCTTCATCTTGCTTTTTCTTGATTTTAGGAGCTCAATCTTGAAATGGCTATAACTTTGTACTTTCAGATCTTTAAGCTTTATAACTACGACCTGTAGTAGTCCTCTGTGTCCTCTTTCCAATTCCACCAGTCTAACCCCAATTTGATTCTCCAATGAAGAGTTATGCCAAATCTCCCACAGTGACCTGATTATAGACTAATTCAGTAGAGCGAACTTGTACAACGTGCAGCGTGTCACTGTTTCAACCTTTGACTCTGAAAAATATATAAATGAAAACTAGAGTTCGTCCTATTTCTGTACCTTCTTACGAAATTTCAATCCGATGCTTAGAAAGAAAGTTATGACGATTTTCCCCAGGTCACCTGTTTTGAGTGTAATTTAGGAGTCTACAAAAAGGCCAACTTCCTCAGATCATATCTCCGAAAATATCCCACAAAACGCTCTGAAATTCGGAGCCAACGTTCAGTGCCAAGTCTTCTCAAATGGGTTTTTTTTGCGACTTCTGAAACGTCACAGAAAAAAGTTATAGAAAAAATGCCACGATGACCTGTTTGGAGCAGCGAAACCCTAGAATCCAAAGCTCTGATACCAAATGTTATGGAACCAGCTCAAAAAAGATAGAAAATATAGATCAACGCCTTAGGAATTTAGACTCTCTCGAGGGGGCAACCTTTCCTTTGCATTACATAAATGAACAATTTTGGAGATACAAATGGTGAAAAGACCTCCTTTTCTTATATATAGGAGTCTAAGGGGTCATACATAATTTAGAGCCGACATACAATAATATGTAAGGGCACACTGAATAACCAATAGTGGGCTTCTATGTGGCACAATAGTAACAATATGGGCACTACATGGGTACATCAATATAATAAGTGGGTTGTACTAATAACAATAAGGGGTTACACTAGTAGTATAGGGGCCTAACAAAACGATAATGAAAGGACTTCCTTCCAAAAAAGCCCATGGTATAGAGGAATACACCACAAAGTTCTTCTATTAAAAAGAGAAGTTTGTATTAATAAAAGAAACCCACTGGTTAGCTCTATGAAAGCGAGTTTGAACCAGGAGAGTCTGGCTCTAAAGAATGCTCTACATTGTCCATGTACATCACACATTACATAGCAATCATAGATTTAGGGAAGTTAGGACCATAACCTAAGAAATAGAAACTAATTCCTATCCTGATGTCTTGTGAACCAACTCACTATTCTAAGGCATTCTCCATTATCTCTAACACTCCCCCTTAATGGAGAAGGGGTTCACAAATATGACTAACATCTCCCTCAACATTTCAAACTTAATCCTGCTAAGAGGCTTAGTGAAAATGTTTGCAACATTATCACATGTATTACAATATACCAAATGGATTTCTTTTGATTGCACTTTCTCCTTGACAAAGTGGAATTGTGTATCAATAGATTTTTTTTTTTATGAAACATTGGATTATTAGCAAGTTTGATTGAACTCTAATTGTCACATCTAATTGTTGTTGCAACTTTCTGTTCTTCCCTGACATCCTAGAGAAGTCTCCACAACCAAACTACCTCACACGTTGCTACACACATGGCTTGATACTCTACTTCTATTCAAGATAAGGAAACTGTGTCCTATTTCTTACTGCTCCATGTAGTCACCCTGGATCCAATGTTGAATGCATAGCCTGTTATGGATATGCAGTCGTCTACATTTCTAGCCTAGTTTGAATCTATAAATCTTGTCAATCTAACGTCAAAGGAATCGATATAAATAATACCATAATCTACAGTACCTTGTAGATACCTCAAAACACATTTAGCTACATTCCAATGACTCTCAAGTGGCTTGGACATGTATTGATTTTCACACTGACTACATAATCCAAATCTGATCTAGTAGTGGTTAGGTAGATTAGGCTCCCAACTAGATATCTATAAAGTGTCACATCTACCTCTTTAGAGCCATCCTCATTCTACAATTTGATGTTTTGCTATAGTGGTACTGTTGCATGCTTACACTGATGCATCCTAAAGCTTTCCAGTAAACCTTTGAAATACTTACACTGGGACAGAAATGTTTGTCCTGAGTCTCTCCAGATCTCAAGACCCAAACAATATCTTAATTCACCAAGGTCTTTCATTTCAAACACTTGTGACATTTGTTGCTTGATTTCTTTGATTAGAGAAATATAATCACCTGTAATAATTAAATCATCTACATACAAAGAAATCAACACTATGCACCCATTTCCCTTTTTGGACAAACCCCCCAAGTTTCTCTAATAAACCTCCTCTTTCAATTCTCCATTTAAAAATGCAGACTTTATATCTAGTTGGTGAATCATGCAATATTTCTTAGTAGCTAAAGCAATCAAAATTGTGATGGTATTTAGTTTAGCTATGAGGGAAAATGTTTCTTCGTAGTCAATGCCTTCCTTTTGTGAATACCCCTTTGGTACCCATCTAGCTTTTAATTTATCTACAGTTCCATCTGCTTTAATCTTGGGTTTATACAACGATTTACAACCTATGGTTTGTTTCCCTCTAGGAATTTCAACCAGCTCCCAAGTGTTGTTCCTGATTATATCTTCATATTCATGTTCCATAGCTATTTTCCATTCACTACATTCATTTGCTCGCTTATAACTAGAAGATTCGACAACGTTCATCATACTAGTTATAAAATCATTTTCCCTATATCTTGTAGGCATTTTCGCTTTCCTAATTGATCTCCTAAGTTGGAGGGTAGCTTCAAGCCTTATCTGATCATCATTTTCTTTTCCTTCCTGCTACTGTTGTTGCTGTTGTATCTGCTGCTGCTCATCTTCTTCCTTTGTTTGTTGATCCTGATCGTTTCCTATTTCTTCTCTTTCTTCTTCCATCAAGACTAGAATATTCCATTCCTCATTATGCTTATTAGATTCTTCATGACCCTGCTCATGGAATATGACATCTCTACTAACAAACATCTTGTGAGTAGAGGGATTAAATAATCTATAAGCTTTATATTGTGAATAATAACCTATAAAGGTACATCTGATGACTTTTTAATCTAGTTTTCTTCTATCTTCCTTTGGAATATGGGCAAATGCTTTAGACCCAAACACCCTTAAATGTTTTACTGCAGGCTTAAATCCATATAGGTCTTCATAAGGATTTTTAAACTCAAGACTCTTTGTAGGATTCCTATTTTTCAAATAAACTGCAGTATTAAATGCTTCAGCCCAAAAACCATTCGAAAGACCCTTACCTTTCAACATAGTCCTAGCACATTATACCAATGATCTGTTCTTTCTTTCCATTACTCCATTCTACTGTGGAGTATGGGGTTCTGTGAATTTCTGTAATATCCCATGGTCTTTATAGTACTTGATAAGCTTATCCTTCCTGTATTCTCCCCCTTGATCGGAGTGGATAATTTTTATATGCTTCCCTGTTTGCTTTTCAATCATTTTTCTAAACTGCTTGAAGTATTCAATTGTGTGACTCTTCTTACTCAAAAAATATACCCAAGAAAACCTTATGCAGTCATCAATGAATAGTAAAAAATACAGTGCACCTCCTAATGACTTTGTATGCATGGGTCCACAAAGGCTTATGTGCACTAATTCAAGTATGTCCCTCTGTTTCTTCTCTACTTGAACACAGAATTATTCTCTATGCATCTCTCCTAATATACAGGCATCACAATTATTATGCACTTGTTTTAACATAGGAAAATCTCTCACCATTTCCTTTTTTGAGGTAACAGCAAATAATTGCAGTTGATATGACCAAATCTCTGATGCCACAACTCTTTTGTAGTCAAACTCATTGTTGTCAAAGCTCAAACTGGTGCTGGTCTTACATCGAATCTATACAGACCTCCTATTCGATTTCCTATAGAAATAGTCTTCATGCCATCTAAAAGATCTTTAATATAATAGTTAGATTTTAAAAATTCAACTTTAAGATCTTGATCTGTAATCATGGATACAAAAAGCAAGTTCTTTGTTACACCAGACACATACATAACATTATGAATTTGTCTTACAGTACCATTAGGTAAAATAATATAAATTTTTCCACACCCTTTGATCTGATGGCTTCTATCATCACCTAGGTATATTTGTGCTCCGTCATTGATTTCTTTAAAATATTCTAACCATTTCTTGTTCCCTGTCATATGTGTTTATGCTCTCGAATGTACATACCATATGTCTACATTAACATTCTCATCAAAGTATGCCATAAACAATTTGAAATTCTAATCATGATTACCATTCGTGAGATGACGCTCATGTTGTTTCTGCTTCTGTTGTTGTTCATGATATTGCTTCTTCCTACACTCCTTAGCAATATGACCAAGTTTTCCACAATAAAAACATTTAATTTTAGAGTAGTTTCTAGTTCCATCAAGACCGGAATATTCCATTCCTCATTGTGCTTATTAGATTCTTCATGACCCTGCTCATGGAATATGACATCTCTATTAATTAAAATCTTGCGAGTAGAGGGATTAAATAATCTATAAGCTTTATATTGTGAACAATACCCTATAAAGGTACATTTGAGGTCTTTTTAAGCTAGTTTTCTTTTGTCTTATTTTGGAATATGGGAAAATGATTTAGACCCAAACACCCTTAAATGTTTTACCGCAAGCTTAAATCCATATAGTGCTTCATAAGGAGTTTTAAACTCAAGACACTTTGTAGGACTCATATTTTTCAAATAAATTGCATTATTCAATGCTTCAGCCCAAGAACCATTGGAAATACCCTTACCTTTCAACATGCTCCTAGCGCATTCCACCAATGTTTTGTTCTTTCTTTCCGTTACTCCATTCTGCTGAGGAGTTTGGGGTACTATGAATTTTTGTAATATTCCATGGTCTTTACACTACTTGATAAGCTCATCCTTCCTGTATTCTCCCCCTTGATCAGAGTGGATAATTTTTATATGCTTCCTTGTTTGATTTTCAATCATGTTTCTGAGCTCCTTAAAGTATTCAAATGTGTGACTCTTCTTAAAATATATACCCAAGAAAACTTTGTGCAATCATCAATAAATAGTAAAAAATATAGTGCACCTCTTAATGACTTTGTTTGCATGAGTCCACAAAGGTCTCTATCCACTAATTAATGTATGTCTCTTTGTTTCTTCTCGACTCGAACAGGAAATTCTTCTCTATGCATCTTTCCTAATGTACAGGCGTCACAATCATTATGCACCTGTTTTAACATAGGAAGGTCTCTTACCATTTCCTTTTTTTGAAGTAACAAAAAATCATTGTAGTTGATATGACCAAATCTCTGATGCCACAAATTTTCTGTAGTCAAGCTCATTGTTGTCAAAGCTCAAACTGGTGCTAGTCTTACATCCAATCTGTACAGACCTCTTGTTCAATTTCCTGTAGCAATAGTATTCATGCCATCTAACAGATCTTTAATATAATAGTTAGATTTTAAAAATTCAACTTTAAGATCTTGATTTGTAATCATGGATACAAAAATCAAGTTCTTTGTTACACTGGACACATACATAACATTATGAATTTGTCTTATAGTACCATTAGGTAAAATGACAGAAATGTTTCCACATCCTTTGATCTGATGGCTTCTATCATCACCTAGGTATATTTGTGCTTCATCGTTGATTTCTTTAAAATATTTGAACCATTTATTCTTCCCTGTCATGTGCATTGACGCTCTCGAATCTAAATACCAGATGTCTGCATCAACATTCTCATCAAAATCTGCCATAAACAATCTGAAGTTCTACTAATGATTACCATTCATGAGATGACCTGCATGTCATTTCTGCTTCCATTGTTGTTCATGATATTGCTTCTTCCTACACTTGTTAGCAATATGACAAATTTTTCTGTAATAAAAACATTTAATGTCATAGTAGTTTCTATTCGGATGCATACCTTGAGTCTGATTTGGTATTTTTTGTGAGTTTCCTCCATTTTTCTATTGGGGATTTCCTTTTCCTTTGAAGAAGTTCTTCTTCACCATCAACACAAGATCTGCACTCTGGGGCTTTAAAGTCAATCCTATTTCTTATTCTTGCATCACTATTCCTACCAGTTCTTGAAAATTCGGGATCTTCTCTCTTGCATTTATCCCAGTGATGAACATTTGGTAATCATCGATCATACCATTCATAGTAATGGTTACTAGATCTATATGTGCAACTGTTTCACCAACATCTGACAATTTGTTCTTTAGATCTTTGATCCTTGCATCATCCAAACATCATTTGCTATCATCCAAGCATCCTGCATTTCTAGCCGAGTCTGCATCTAGAATTTCCAATTCACATAATTGAAGCCATCGAGCTTGTTATTCTCATTCAAGTATGCTACAATCATCTGATTATTCAGCTTGGAATTTAAAAAAAAAAAATTGACAGGTTAAAAATAAATGTTAGATTTACCCTAAATCTATGTCAAAGACAAAAATCGCTAATCTCCAACACTGTTTGATCCCATAGCGCACACACAAATCACCGTGGCTTCCTCGCTACCTCTACCACAGCATCCCCAGTAGACCTTGGTCTTGAGGCAACCTTTTGCTAGCAGGAACCGCCAAGATGCAGCCTTCTCTCAACCTCCATGTAGCCCCTCTCTTGTTTTCATAGTCGGTGCTAGTTAGCACCATGGACTCGCAAAGGTCTTTGTGATTTTACACCACATATCTACTACGATCGATAAAATAAAATTGCACAGAAGTGCTACAGCAGGATTGGCACGATTAGCCCTCCAAACCACCTGATGCCTTCACCTCAGTCACTCCTTTCAAATCCTCCACTCAGCATACAGTTTCCTCCGTCCTGTAGCTCTGATACCATTTCAAAAAGTGATGTATGTATTAATAAAAGAAACCCACTGGTCACCTCTACAAAAGAGATTTTTAACCAGGAGAGTTTGGCTCTAAAGAATGCTCTACAATGTCCATGTACATCACACATTATATAGCAATCATAGATTTAGGAAAGTTAGAACCATAACCTAAGAAATAGAAACTAATTCCTATCCTAAGGTCTTGTGAGCCAACTCACTATTCTATTGTATTCTCCGTTATCTCTAACATCTTCGAGGCCTATTCATCCTTTATGGGCTCGAAAATAGTAGATCTCGCGGAGGAATCTTGCCAAAGACATGAAATCTAGTCAGGTATCAATGCCACCTTATTTACCTTAATCCCTAAAACTAAATAGGTTGATTTTGTAGATAAGTTTCAATTGATAACTCTTTGAAATTTCATTTGTAAAATTATGGCCATGGTCTTGGTTAGACGTGAAGCCCATCCTCCATCACATAATTATGCTTGAGCAATCACAGTTTATTGAAGGAAGGAAATACCTGGACGAGAACATCTCTACCCATGAAGTGATCCATTCTCTAACAAGCCAGAAAAAATAGGGAATGTTGCTTAAACCAAACCTCTCAAAGGCCTATTATTGGCTCAGCTAGGCATAACTCATATCGATGATGTGAACATTCAAATTTACTGAAGATTGGCTGCCCTGGAGCAGCGCTGTGAAGTTGTTTGAAGAGGGCGTTGTGGGTTGAAGACTGTGTGTGAGCATATTGTGTGTTTAACTGAGCCTAGTGCACCTTAGAAAACTAGCCAGGATGTCAACCTTGTTTGCGAGGGCTTGGTGGCATGAAGAGGGTAGTGTGTTGCACTCTGGTGTGGTTGCTGGGAAGAGACTTGGTGCAAGCCCAAGCCAGAGGATGTGAAAGAGTTGTTGCCACTGTTGTCATTAATGGTGCTCTAGTAATTGGTGGTGGTGGTTCAGTGGTCAATGTATGTTGGAGGAGTCTACATTGTGGAAGAGCTTGGCATTGTAGCATGGATCTATTAAGCTAATATGTTAAGCATTGTGTATGTTGTGTGAGGGTGCATTAGAGCACTGAGGTGTGTGCCAATAAGGAGGAATTTAGCTCGCAAGTATTTGGCTATGTCTTGGAAATGGAGGTAGAACCTAGCTAAGCCAGTGAATTCACAGAAACAGATTGGAACGAGCCAAAGGGATGAGATCTGATATCGAGGGCGTGCCTATGTGTCAGAGAAGTGCATTTATGTGTGTTTAAGGGTTTATTTGTGGTTGAGTTGTTATGTAATCAAACACTATTAAGAGAAAGCCTACTACTATGATGTTTCTGAGCTTTTACCGGAATCAGTGAAGTCTAAGGATTTCTCTGGTTCATATGGTGGTGTCACCGTCGAATTGAGCAGAGATTTTCATAGTGAGATTTTTATGCTCAAAGAGTAGTGGAGAAGCAGTGTAAGTTTTATTCTTTGAAATGGTGGATTGTGTGCCATGTGGACGAGCATCAGCGACTGTGCCCTAATGTGTGAATTTGCATGTCGTGTGAAGAGATTACAATAGACCCGTGTGTGAAATACTCAACCTACTTGGGGCTGCAACACTGGCTGCAACACTGTCTTGTTGAGGGAGGACTGCATAGATCGAGATTGCTGTGTCGAGAGCCTGTTGTGCAGTAGAGTGCTACATGTAAGGCCAATCTGCCAATTGAATACATTGTTCAATCCATAGAGACTGATGTTAGTGAGCACCGTGTGTGACACTAGCTATGGCAGCCAGACTCCACATGTGGAGAGCTGAGTAGAAGGTCACTGGTCTGATTGGAGTACAATGAGTGGGACAATGTTGGATACTAATCTTTTTGATGATGCATTTTTAGAGAACCTATTTGGAAGTATTTTTGGGCTTGGTAATATTTTTTATTCAAGTGGTATTTTTGAGTCACAAGAAATATTACATCAATAAAATAATTTTATTGATGACCATAAATATCTAGAGCTGGAGTACATTTCACATGAGAAAAACATGAGAGAAAAAATTGCTTGTCCCTGAACCCAATTTCTAGTAATGTGATTGGATTTGCTTCTAAGATGGCTGTGACCATGGATGTGGATCAAAGGCCACTCATGTTTGAAGATGAGTGCATTTTGGTGGCTAGTCGAAGAAAGTGTAGAGAGCATGAATTAAATTACCTTTTTCTTAAGTTGCATCCCAAGCAGGAAGAAGTTGCTAATGTTAAGTACTCAAGCAAGGAGCAAAATAAGTTCATAAGGAAAGAAAGAAACGTGAAGATGAAACTACACCAACAAATGAACAAGCATGGACTCTTAAGTAGGAGGGAAAAAATGAAATGTTTTTTTGTAAGCATAGCTGAGACTTAGACTAGCGGGAAAGTTAAAGTTTAGGTCGCTATTAAGGGGAGGTGTTCAAACATTAATCAGGCATGATGAATGACTGCGAGTGGTTGGTGTCGGTCGGATGGAGTAGCATATAGTCGGTGGAATTAGATAGGAAGTTAATGACCATACTTAAAACCTTTGTAGATTTACCAATTCAATTTAGTATAAATATATATGTTTTGTAATGCAATAAACAAGCTTTTTGATAGAGTCTTTGTTTTTTGTCATTAATAAAGCTATAGCTTTACAAATATTGATTGCCTTGGACGAGGCATCCTTATTTGAATTATGGGCAATCAAAGTGACATAGGCATCCTTATCTGGATTGTTGATTCACCAAATATTCGACAATCAAACAAACATAGACACGGTCAATTATTTGACAGCGCCCATATCCATTACTTACCTACCAAATATTGAGTGAATCAGCAATCTAGATAAACTCAAGACCCTAAACCACCCTCCGAACTCACCACCTCTCACTTGTATGTCAATGTCAACCCGTGGACAAACAAGCTGTATAAAAAACTTCTGATATATTTATGACCAGAACAAAGATCAACAAGCTCGTTCCTTTTAATATATTCATTATTATGTAATTAAACTTGGCTCTATACAAGTATATTAAAATGATTTTCAATTTATTAACATTACTTACTCACGCGAATGACAGCCTTGTGTAGAAAAAAATACATATGATAATGACTATCAATTTATTACCATTACCATTACGCACTCATGGGAATAATAACCTTCTGCACCAAAAATGACCAGCCAAAAGGAAATGTTGACTGTGATACTGTGTTTAGCTATATTGGGTTTAATCAACGGCAGCAGGAAGGTTTCGGGTTTGCTTGGATTATGTTTAATATTTTCCTTTCTAAAGTAATGTTATGATTCTAAATTTACTATAGAAACTTATAAATATTTATTTTTTAAATAAATATATACAAAACACTTTTCAAAACATAATGTAAAGTAATACAACTTAAATAGATTTGATATATATTCTCTACTAAAAGGCAGAATAAAAACATGTCGAAAGAAAATATTTTGTATTTTCTTTCTTTCTACAAACGGTTTTATATAACTTCCTTAAAAGACACCTAACTGATATAAATTTGCAATTGCATTAGCAAAATAAATTTAAGGTTTTAAACGACGTACATAATGATGTATTATTATTATTATTTAGTTTTATTATTAAATAGTTTTAAAGTTATTACTAAGCGGGACATCGAACTGATGTATATATATTTTTTAAATTAATTCAAAAGTATGTAAATAACATTTTAAACATTCAATCTAAGTAATATAAGTATGACTTAAAAAAGAGTTTTTTTTTTGAAAAATCAATTCATTTTATATGATTTAATATTTTGGTTGAAAAGTCTATTTGGGATAGTTCAATTAATAATGCCCAAGTATTTTCACACATCAATTTTAAACATTCAATCTTAATCATATAAGTATGACTTAATTTTTATTTTTTTTTTGAAAAATCAATTCATTTTATATGATTTAATATTTTGGTTGAATAATTTATTTGGGATAGTTCAATTAATAATGCCCAAATGTTCTAACACATAAATAACAGTAGCAGTGAAAATGAAATGTCATGGAACTGGAAGAAATAAATGTCCTAGCATATAAAACATGCAAACTTCTCAAATATTCCTAACAAATTAACAAATTTCCTAAGGTTCAACCAACAAATGTTCTTCAACTAACAAATGCTTGAATGACAATTTCAACTTTCTTTCAACTAACAAATGCTTGAATGACAATTTCAACTTTCTTTCTTAGTAATTCATAAAAATGCATAGTCTAGATAATTTCTATTAGATGGATTGGTAACTAATGAGGAAAGCAAAACACATTCAAGCTTCACAATGTGTATGTATGTAAATAATAACAACGTTGTCACATAGTTTTATACGAGGAAAATCCAAAACAATAAAGTAGGAGCGTTCTCTGACCTTTCAGAATATGAAACACCAAATCTCTGTAAAGCAGCGCGCCGGCCCAATTTGTTCACAGCACCAACCCCAAAAACTGCGCAAGCAACTAATCACAGTAGCTCAGAAAGCAGACCTTAGAAATAACTACAAAGATTATCTTCAGGGACGACTACCTTCTAATATACCTTCCCACCACCTCTGACGTTTTTGTTTCCACTTCCCTGCTCTGCGGCTCCACAAATCAAATGGAGCCACCTCCAAAAACAACACATTCTTCCCAGCAACGCTTATTCTTTTTTCCCATTTTTTTCACTATCATTTTTGTTCTTGGAATTCGAAAAGTTGGGAAACCCTCCATATTTGTTTCAACCTGGTTTTTATTTCATAGTATATTCAAATTAAATTTTAAATATATCATAATATACTTTTTCTTGTAAGTAAATGCAAATTTACTTTTAATGACTTAAGTATTTTCGTTTTCATTAAATTTAGTGTTAGTTAATTAATTTCTTTATAAAAATAGTGAATTTTTATATATTAATTTATTGGATTTAAGACTTTTGTGGTTTACATTTTTTGATTTAATTATTGGAGAATCTATAGTGAAAACTATTTTCTTCCAATATTTCAAATCTTAACTAGATACATCATCAAGATTTCTTGAATATTAATTTATTGTTTTTTTATTTCTATTAATTTCATTATTCAAATTCATAATTTCATTTCTTATTTTATTGTTAGTTTTTCTTTATTTATTCCATGATTTTTATTTTATTCGTTTCTTTATTTTTAATGATTTAAGTATTTTAGTTCCTATGAAACTTAGTGATTGCTAATTAAATTTTTATATAAATAAATATTTTTTTTTATTAATTTATTGTTTCTTATTTCTATTAATTTCAGTATTCAAATTCATAAATTTCATTTCTTTTTTATTATTAATTTTTTATTCATTCTATGTTTTTATTTATTCATTTTTTTTTCACAATATCTTTTAAAACACAATTTTTATTTCCAAATTTAAATATATTTTAAAATATATTTTTTTTTTAATATGGTAATCATTTTTTCTAATTTTTTATATTTCTATTAGTTTTATATTTTGTTTTTTCACTAAAATTATGATGATGATGGTGGTGGTTAATGTCCATTGAGACCAAACTTTGGTCTGTCGGACCTAAAGAAACAAATTATTTAGTTTGATTTAAGATTTTATTCCTATGCTCTAAAAGCTTGGAGAGAAGCCTCCAGAGCTCACTATAATTTTGACATCGTAAAAAAACTAAGAAATTCAGTATTGCAACAAAGATTATGAAACTGAGATCTAATGTGGTTGTACCCGAGACACTCTAAGAGGAAGTGGTTTTCATCCTCGATATTCCTATTCTCACAGAGATGACGGATCCTTTCCATCCATGGTGCTTTAGGAACTGCCCAACAACCTCTTTCAGTATGGAGCTCATGAGAGTTTGTTCTAATCTTCACTATATTAATTTTCTTCTTTAAGCTAGTTAAAACAGAGAGATACTTTTGATCTTCTAGGGTGCAGTTGATGACCTTCTTATAATAACTTAATTTTCTTTTAGTTGCTAAATTTTTCTGAGACCACATTTTTTCTTTGAACTTAGAAGTAACAATATTTTTAATGTTATTAATGTTCTGTAATGCATCATTCTCCAAAATTCACAATTAATTTGTTTATATGTTCCTTCCATTTTCCAAATATAAGTAAAACTATATTTTTTAATTCTAATTGCAATTATATCTAAATATAATTCTAATGATTTTAGTTTATTTAAACCAATTATTTAATTTCGAACCATTTTAACTTTCAATATTTTATTTAGATATTTCATTATTAAATTTTTTTTTTCCATTCTTTTAATTTTATTCATCCTTCTCTTTTTCTTAATTATAATTTTTAATTTATTTTTGTATCGTAATTTTAAATATATCTTTAACATAATTTTTTTTAATCAACGATATTATTTATTATATATTATATATTATTAATTTAGTTAATGGCCATTTTAATTCATTAACTTATTTTTCGAACATATTAATTTCTTTTCTATTCAATCATTTTCTTCCAATTTTATATGTATTTTAGATTTTTTACTCAAATTTTATTTATATTTTTTTATTCATTTCCATCGATGGAGGACTTGGGCAAAGTATTTTTCATCGAGATTCAATCGCGGCCATCGGGGGACCGTCAATAAATTAACAAATTAATTGTAAATTTAAAATCAACAGC
Organism: Pinus taeda; assembly: GCA_000404065.3. NCBI lineage: Eukaryota > Viridiplantae > Streptophyta > Pinopsida > Pinales > Pinaceae > Pinus > Pinus taeda. The sequence continues at coordinate 162,352 of APFE031204221.1, read as the reverse complement.
TATACATCCACCTGGGGTCGATATAGAGGAGGCCTATAGGCGAATAAGAAGACTGGTTTTGCAATAAGTGAAATTCATACCATGGAATGCTCCTAAAATATGTTTTAAATTATTTCACAAATGGTTTTGTATACATTTTATTAGCTGATGGATTATGTTATGATTTTGAATTTTCATTATTACTGTAAGATGTTGAATAATGGTGTGAAGATAATAGATATTGTTTACACTGATAGTGGAGATTTCAGTTTTGTTGTAATTTGGTATAACTAAAAACATAATTAAAATATAGCTCAAAATATTTTAAGAATGGTAAGATATTATTTATTTTTATATTTTTAATAATTGGTGAAATCAAAAAATATAATTGAAATATAATTTAAAATATTTTAAGAATGGTTGAAGATACTATTTATTTATATATTTTTGAAGTGTTAGAAAATTACCAGGTTTTTAAATCAATTTATTTTAAAGTGTTGTTTTAGGTGGATTGGTCTGATCACTTTTTTTTATGAGCCGGGTGATCTCTTAAAGTTACCAATTTAAATGTTTAGACTCTCATGCTAATTAGGTGTTTATTGAAGAAAGTGGTAGATTATTAGAATAGGATTTGACAATCTCAAATATTGAAAGGTATAGGCCAAAATGTTTATATGTTCCTTATTAATAATAGGTTAAGAATGTAGAACAAAACCAAAAGGGAAGGTGGAACCTTCGGATAGAAAAAATAGAGAGGCATACATATACACCTCTTAAACCTCAACTAAGAAAGCCCATGGAATTAATGATAGGACAACAATATAAGAAAATTAAAAGCTAGAAATGTGAGACTAAACTAGAAAGAGAAGTTAACTTTCTAGTAAGATGATAATACTAGTAATAAAAATCTTAAAATAGAAATGTAAGCCTCCTGGATACCAATCTACCTTACATAACAGTAGAAGTTAAATATTAACTAGAAAAAACAATAGAAATGTAACTTCTTAGACACAAAGCTATTGCACTTAATAGATTTTAGGAGAAAATGATGCCCAACTTTCAAGAAATATGAGTTTCCTAATGTCATAATATAATTACGAAAGAATATCTATTCATGAGCACACTTAAATCATACTATAATATATAAAGGATATGTATTCAATTGGAGAGAAATTATTTCCTACACATTGAATAAAACACTAACTCGGGAGGATTATTCAACATAAGTCTTCTGAAGGGTTTTGCATAGAAACTGTTAGAGTTAGTATTTGCATACTACCATCAGTGATCAAAATTGCTCTTTTCATATTCATTTTAGGTTCCCTACACAATTTTTTTTTATCATTCCACTAGGTCATGTCAAAATGGTCCACTGATTGTTGTCTTCTTCTCAAAAAATCAAATTATCCCTCATGAGGTACATTTGTTGACCCATCTCCATGTTGTATTTAGTTATGGTCTCAGTTATGTTTTTGTGTTAGAGTCAAGGCAGTTATGTTTCCATTAGCTCTTACGGTTCATTTCCAAGGTCAAAAGCATAGTTTCAAGTGTAAATAAAGGGCAGCAAAGGTATGATGATGACCAATAAACAAAGAGTGATTGCTAGTAAGTCATGGTTATTATACAAAGATCTTATTTCACTAATGTAATTTTCATCTCAAAAACATGTTTTTGAGATGAAAATAGAGTACTTTAGTTGATTTATATTTATTGATGTAATCCAAGTCATTTCATGTAATGAGTGTTCCCATAAGCTGACCAAGCATTTCCCGTTGCTGCAAGAAAATGAAGCCATTTAAGAAATCAGTTCAATCCAAGCATCATCCACCTGAAAAGAGACAAAGAGAGAAAGGCATTAAACAAAGATTTGAAGACAAAGAAAAAGATTCAAAAAACATTAGAAAGTGGGTTTTTTCTAAAGAAAAATCAAAATCACCTTTTATATAAGATTTGAAACTCCTTTTCCAAATTCATCATATTTATTTGACAAAGATAAAGAAGAGAGTTGAAGGAGAGAAAGGAATTGAAGCCAATTGTTGGCTGAACAAAGAGGAGGTGTTACGCATAGAGCAGGAGGCATTACACACAGAGCAAATTGAGTAGTCATTACGCATAGAGGAGAGAGTGTTGCACATAGGGATGGAGCGTTGCGCATAGGGCCGATTTGCCAATGCAATTTTACACGACGTTGTGCATAGATTTGGAGCACTGCGCACCTGTACAAGGCACTGTGCATAGGGCCAACAACCACCAAAACCACCCTATCAACCATCCAAATTTCTCTTTTGCCACCTAGAATTTCTAAACAAGTAAGTGCACTCCTTGAACTACCCTCCTGACATTCAATTCATGATTTTGGAGTTGATTTGCTATTTAAAACTGGAAAACCTATGTTGCCTACAAATCCATCCACCTATCCCTTATACCCTAATTCCCTCAAAAAAATCCCTCCAACTATCAGTTATACCCTACCTCCCTCAAAAACAAATTTCAAACCCTAGGTTGCCTACAAATCCCTCCACCTATCCCTTATACCCTAATTCCCTCAAACAAAACCCTCCACCTATCCCTTATAACATAATTCCCTCAAACCCTAATTCCCTCAAACAAATCCCTCCACCTATCCCTTATACCATAATTCCCTCAAACAAATCCCTTCACCTATCCCTTATATTGTAATTCCCTCAAATCCATTATACCCTAATCCCCAAAACAAAATCCTTAAAACCCTTTTTACTAAACAGTCCCTACCAAAAACACCCTCCTTCTCACTGTCATATCATATATATCTCATGCCACATCGTATAAGCTCCTCTCCCCTTCCCCTATCCATATTCACCATAACTCACTTCTTCATTACCTTCTCTAGGGTTCCAAAACTTCAAAATTCAACAAACATGGACAAGGAGGATAGAGATTATGAGGAGGAGGAAAATAGTGGCAATGAAAACTTGGGAGATGAACCTCAGCATCATAGAAAACCACATAAGGGAGGCAGAATCATCAAACAGGAACCATCAAACATCAGAGAGTTGTAGGCTTCTCATGACTGGCTCTTGTTTCACACATCTAGGGTGTTATGAGTTGTGTGAGTAGGTAGAAAGAGTTTAGCATCATCCTAAGCTGACCAGGCTTTCTCCAGCCAATCTCCATGATAACAAGGTAACTCTTGCCAAGGTAACATTTACAGTTTCATCCTCCATCATTGCTGATGCTACAAGGATTCCAAATGTGGGGGGAAATGGTATAAGGCACAAGATTTGGATGAGCACTACTATGAGCCATATATCAAATCTAAGTATGTGAATGAAAAGAAGAGGACCTTTCCTTTCAGGTTCTTTGAATACAAGTATGCCCTATGATGAGGATCATTATGAAGTATTTTACATGTGAGTGCAAATTTTTTATATTGTACACCTATCATATTAGGCTTCTTATGCACATCACAAGAGTGAAAATGTTGAACATCCCATATTTCTTATTCAGGATCATTTAGAAGATGGCCTACAGTGTACAGAAAAGGCCATATCCTGAGCATATGAGTTCTATCTATCATTATTCCTTGATTAAGATGATTGTACTACATCATCTAAACCTCCTCAACATCTCCTAGGATACATTCATTGCTAATGACATCTTCAATGGTCCTCAGATTCCTGCACTGCTGCCCTAAGAAGCAGAAAGGCCTTCCAGTAGTGCCAAAGTAAAGAAACGTGAGAAGGCTAAAGAGACTAGAGTTGTTGAGAAGCCAGAAGCCTACAAAACATATCAGAGAGGGGATAGAAAGTTGTTTGCAACAGATAGGCAATTGTTTACTCCACATGATGTGGAAGGGGCCTTGCCTTCTTCATCAACTCGTGGGAATATGCTCGTTGCACAAACTATGGAAGGGGATTTTCCTTCTTTATCAACACAACAGGTACAACAGGTGCAGCAAGTGCATAAAGGGAAGGAAAAGAAGCTGGAGGAAAGCATAAAAAATGAAGAGGAAAGGGAATTTAATTTGATGGAAAATGATGAACCATAATAGTCACACATCCATCATGGCATTGAGATAGTTGACTTGCAGGCTCAAGATGAGGCAACAAAACAAATATAACCATAAGGGGAAAAGATGCACAGATCCAAGCATTGATGGATAACTTGGCAAGAGCTAAGTATGTCATTTCATACCTCGAGCAAGAGAACAAGCAGCTAAGTGACAAACAAGTCCTCATGGACTTGGAACTTCTCAAAGAAAAAAGGCAAGGTGACAAAGGCAAGTCAATAATGCAAGAAGAAGAAACCCCAGCCACCTTGACTACAAAACAAAGGCTTGAGAAGGAGATTGAGGAGGATAAAGAAAATTGGCTTGATGGGGTCAATTTCATTTGGAGAAGCTACTAGAAAGGGCCAATAGGGACAATCAAATCATTAGGCACATGGCTCACCATTACAGGACCCAAAACAAGATTTGTAACATAAGGGTCAAGCAAGTGAAGACATGGCTAAAACAAGCACTCAAAGACAAAAAGGAGGGTGATAGGCTTAGGTTTCTTGCCAAAGCTTCCTTGGCTAAGAAAGACACTTGATGGTGGTGTTATCCACAAATTTTGAGTAAGTTTTGAAGAATTTTTGGCTTTTGGAGAATTTAGCAATATTTTACACAAAACGTTTGGCTCTATGCGCAAAGCCGCCGGTGCTCTGCTTTTCCTAGGGGAATCCAATGAGGAAATGGTCAACATTTTTGGATTCAAAATGATGAGTACATGCACACTGTAAATTTTCTAATATTTTAGAGCAGAATTGGTCAACCAAAAGGTCAAAAAGCACTAAAAAATGACCTTTCTTCCTTCTTTTCGAGACATAAACATAGTCTTGGGAGAATCAGGTTTTGAGGAGTCAAATCAACTCCAAATGGGAAACTAAAGGTAGACTTGGATAGTAGATAGGATAGGCTTTCCTGTGAGCTATCATGAGCTGAATTTGGGCATCTAGAAGACCTCCAAGATGGTCCTGAGAAAATTGCTGCGTATAGAGCTTGGGTACTGCACATAGGGCAATTTTATCTTGAATTTTCACTTCACTGTGCCATGACTGTAATTTTGAGTTTTCTCTCATGGATGATGTTTTTACTAATGGAAATGGTAGCTAGGCATGTAAATAATATGAATAATAGTTACTAGAAGGTAGATTCATTAGATCAAAAGTTATCTTAAGGACAAATGAATCAATTTCCTCCCTTTTAGAGGCAAGTTGTTAGGTTGCCTAGATTACAGCTTCTTGTTCAGTTATTGATGGATTAGTTCCTCATCCTAGGGATTTAACCGCTAGGATGAGAGGAGGTTGAATCAATGTCTATATATTCTTCTTCTTTCTCATTTTAAAGGGTTGGACTTAGTTGGATGCTTATGCTTTGAGTAGACATCATTTTGTATCAGTTTTCAGTAGGAGATTAATGAAAAGTTGTAGCTATTTCTTTGGGATCCATGTGGTATGATGTTCAATTCAATTTCCTCTATTGTGATCATATGTTAAAAAAAATTTGCGTACTTCATCAATCCTTTCATTTCTTTTAAGTGGATGTTTTTAAGTTAATAGGCAAAACCCATAATATTTATGCTCTGTTTTGGGAAAATATTCACCGTCTATGTTTTCTTCAGCTTAGGAAGAATCCATGTTGCTTACATGCTCTTTATAGCTCCTCACTTATCTTGAGTCACTTCACCCATTAAACCCTAGAGTGTTGAGCCTTGTGCCTACCTTGCCCCATTGAACACCCTGCAATTTTGACCTAATTTCCTTTCCCTGACTGTTTGGCTCCTCTTGATCTAGCAAAACCCTTCAAAATCAAATCGAACCTTCTGCTACTATGCCTAGCCTAATATCATTTTCTTCGTCCAGTCATCTTGGCTGAGATCCTTATGGAGAGAGCCCTCTCTTGGCCTAGTAGGGCTAGGTACTTGGCTAAGCATGGTTTTTGGTTACCCTAACATTGCCTTCCTTCAGCCTGAGGTTCAATCTAGGTGATAACAGAAACATACCTTATTAACATGGTATGTCAATGTAATACATTCTCGACATGGGGTGGGATATATAATTTCTAAACTATATTAATTTCTGTCGAGGAATAAATCTGAATTACTAGATATGGTCTATAAATCAGATGGATTGTTTTGATACCAATCTACCTTAGATAGAAGTAGAAGTTAAATCTCAGCAATAAAAAACAATAGAAATGTAACTTCTTAGACACAAAGCTATTGTACTTAGTATATTTTAAGACAAAATGATGCCCACAACTTCCAAGAACTATGAGTTTTCTAATGTCATAATATAACTATGAAAGAATATCTATTCATGACCACCCTTAAATCATACTATAATAGAGAAAGGATATGTATTTAATTGGAGAGAAATTGTTTCATAAACATTGAATAAAACACTAACTCAGGAGGAAGATTCAACATAAGTATTCTGAAGGGTTTTTCATAGAACATATCTTATTAACATGGTATGTCAATGTAATACATTCCTGGCATGGGGTGGGATATATAATTTCTAAAGTACATTAACATTTGTCAAGGAATAAATTTGAATTACTATATATAGTCTATAAATCAGATGGATAGTTTTGATGATATAGATAAAATTGCTCATACCATCGAATGCCACTAAATAGTTATCAAATTTTTGTTATTATTTATCCTTGGCGGCCCAACGTTCTTTGAACCTCTAATAATGTCTAATCATCATTGAAATTCCAACTTCAATCTAATGAAGTGCTAGGGAAACATGATACCTAGCCATGACCCATCGATGCCCTGTGACTTACCACTATGGTCTAACACATGGAACTACCATGTTAGAAAAGTATTCATCTCATGGGTGGGTTTGACACCTAGGGATTTGGTAAGTTGTAAGAAGTAATAAGATGTAAGTCAATAATTGGTTTATCACCTTTTAATATTCTTTATTGAATATCATGGTGAACTCATCAAATGAAAAACATATCGATATGTAGTTTGAATGATACAAAAAAAGTCAATTGTACCTATTTTTTACTACATATAATTTGTGTCATAACTCTAACGCATAGTGAATGATTTTCTAGGAACATGTAGCACTCAGTACTATTTTGACACATGGAATTAATGGAATATCAATGTTGTTTTGGCTCATCCTTCCCATATATATATCATGTTTGGTGTGATCTTTAGTGCTTAGGATGTGCAATATTTAAGAAATATTTAATGCATCTTTATAGTAATCCCTAAATTATGAACACTTTGTTTTTAAAATATGCCTCTATCTCATAAGTCCACAACCTAAAGGTTCTATGAATCCTATAAAATTTAATTCTACAAAAGAAAAAACCTATAATTTATGAATTAGCATTCGCCCTTTTGATTTTATTTATAAGAAAAATAAAGCAACAATTATTATGCATGTTTCAACTGCATAAGTAACTTTTACATCATATTATCATCAAATACCATTAATTTCATTAAAAAAATATCACACCGTAACTGAGGATAAAAAATACTTAGAAAATCTTTATTGTCTAAAATACTGTATAGTCATAAAAGACTATATTCATCAAAATATCCAATTATGGAAAAATAGGAAAAATATGTGTATTGAAACTAAGGCAATTTGCAACATGTTTGTCAAAAGTAAGCCACACTTGTATTATACATTAGACATGATTTGTGTAAGTTGTTAGAGTTGTAGTATTTGATATTATACCTATTCATGTTTTTCATTCCAGATCCACTTTAAATTTTTCCAATTTTTTCAATGACTTTAAATCAATAATTTCAGTTTAATGAATTTGAATCAATTATTTTGAGTTGAAACTAATTTTTTGAAACCCGTTGGCGACAGAAGTAGGTAAAATACCACTAAATTGACATTGCAATAATTGACTAGAGGTGTAAGTAAACAGAGAATTTGCAAGCCCTCAAGATGAATTTTCCCTATATCTCTGAGAAACAGAGGTTTGAAGCTACTAAGAAGACACTAAGAAGTAGAGGTTTGAAGCTAGGGTGTAGAAGCTATAGATGATAGGCATGTAGAGGGGCGCTAGACTGAATCACTACACAACATTTAAGAGAACTCAAATAAAATAGCTTGTGAGTTTAATACATGGATGCCTACAAAATACACTTTGGTTGGACTATACATAGATATTCAGGATTTGTATCTTCCACTATTATACTCAGTTCTTAATGTAGTTTAATTGTCTGGCTATTTTGGGGATTGATTCCATGCTGTTATTGCAATGCTGGTTATATTTTTTGAACTTCTATTGCCTCTTTTTTTTCAAAATTATTCCATATAATCCAGCTTCTTCTCACTATCATATACATCCTATTTTGAATTTTTAAGACACACTCTATCCAATACTCCCGCAGACCTAATGCCAGTCAAGACTAACTTCTCAGCTTTTTCTTGCCCATCATTCTTCCCGGTAGAAGCACCATGTTTACAAACACAAGATCTGTATACAATTTGGTATAAGTGGACAAGCTCATTCATTGTTTCACAAACTTGTAAGAGTCTTTCCATTATAATATGCTTTAGGTGGTGGTCATTTCAGGGTTGGTTCTGCATCTACTTCTCTGATGGTATAGAATCGTGAATCCTGGTTTGGGGTTAGTGCTGATATCCTCTAGTTTTTTCGGGGAGGGGAATTAGGTAGTTTCGGTTCCTCTAATTTCTGGGGGCATTTTAAATTTTAAATTTTAAAAGTCTGATGGGTAGTAGGTTGATTGAGATGATGGGTGTCCTAAACCTTACACTTAGCACACTCTCTCTGACATTCTCACCTTCCCCTCTTACTTGATAACACTTTGTTTTCAAATTTATATCATCTCCGAATCTGAAGTAGACACTTTCCAAATCTGGCATTTGGTTTGGCGGCGTTCCCTCCTCTTGGTTTGCGATATCCAAGTTGGTTGAGGAATGGGAACTACCCTATTTGTAGGAGGGTGGATTATCATTTAATTCCTGTAGGGGATTATCTTGTTTGGCGGGACGACGTAAATTCCAAGTTGTTATCCCTACTAATATCTGATTTCTAATGGACCCCTTTGCATCTGACACCTCAGCCCACGAGGCATTCATCCAAGCCACGGTGGATGCAGAGTCACAACACCACTCAATCTTGGACATGACAAGCAATATGGCCCACTCCTCTCAGCTGACGACCCTAGCTGACGGAAGAGACATGAGGGCAGATGGCGAGCAACAAATGCATGGCCAATACGAGGCTCATAAAAAATATGGTGGAAGACGGGGTGGAAAAAAACATCATGCCATCCAAATTACTACACCAGCACCAATTCTATCCTTCGGCCATGACATTCTACTTGACAGAGTAATTAGCCTCCAGAAGATGGCTTTAGTGGGCAAGTGGTACTTCGCTATGATTGAAGAAGCGGAGATGCAGAATTAGCTTGCATCTAAATGGAAATCCCTGTTGGGATACATACCTATAGTTATAATATTAATGGGAGGCTGGTACAACTTCCAATTTCTCAGCAAGGAGGATCTTCAGAAAATATTAGTGCTGCCATGGGTTAAGGGTCGTGGTTTCTAGCTACGTACTCCTAGCATGTGGGCTTTAATCCATTGAGGAAAACACAAAAAAAAACTTATTTGGGTTAAATTACTAAGACTTCCCTTAGAATTCTAGACTAAGAAAGTGTTTACAGATATTGGCAACACCATAGGAAAATCCATATATATTGACACACGTTGTATGGGGGGCAGGGACAAAGGGGTTGCATGGGTCCTAATCAAAAAGGATTTTAGAGAGGTTTTCCTAGATCATATTGATTTAAGATGGGAGGACATAAATCTCAGGTAGCGTCTCCATTTCTAGGGCATACCCTTTAGATGACTCAATTGCCATCATATCAGCCATCTAATAGAAAATTGTCCAAAAGGAAGAGGCAGGTGGCATCCTTCACTGTATTGTAAAGGGACACATCACCGTTACCAAAAGGAGAATAGGTTTGATTGTTTCTCCCCATGTCACGATCAAGCTATCACACCACGTGGTCAACCCACATGTCCAGCTAACTCTAATCACTCAAACCTATTTTATTAAGAGTCGTCACCCCATTTTTCAAATAATTCTTCCTTCCCTATTCATGTTCACACCTTCCCCGTGACGTTAGAACACTCTGGCTCACATATTGTTGCTGATTCACCCCGTCTGGATTAATATAAAAAAATTACCACCCCTTCACGACCTCCATTTTTGGTATTGTCTCAAAATTCTCAATTTGACATTCCCTCTACCTCTTATGCCATTCATACATGGCCACACAAACTTCCATCACCGACCACCCAACCTAATTCTCCCTTAGCCAGGCCTACCTCACCAAATTCTCTGGTTTCCTCTCTTAATAATTCCATTGATAATGACCTGGATTTCTTACTGCAAAGAAAGACACTCGACCTCCACTCACTCACCATCCATAAACCACATGGTTGTGTGTCCCCAGCAATTAGCCTATCCTCGGCTGGGAATATAACTGTGAGACACACACAAAATAGAGGTAGAAGGAACTTCAGGGGTCACCCTCGACAAACTCATACAACTCTGACAAATTCATCGTCCCTCATTGATATTCCCATTTCATCTCCTATCTCTCCCAGGGCTTCTACACCTAAATGAATTTTATCCTTATATGCCCTCTTCTAGACCTAAATGAATTTTATCCTTTCCTTGAACATTAGGGGTTTTGGGGCCCTTCCAAAATTCCTCACCCTAAAAGAGCTCTTTCTCTCTTCATGTTCTAATATTATTCTCATTTAAGAATCAATGAAATCAGTAGCACAAACTATTGAATATTTTATGAGGATGTTTCCGACTTGGTATATTGTGGCTAATGATGCTACTGGCAGGTTTGGGGGTTTAGCTACCTTTTGGGATCCTTGATGGGAAAATATGAAGGCCTTTTCCTGTTCGGTGGGCATATTCTTGGTTGGAAGTATTAGAGGCATCCCAGGGAGGACACACATCCTTAATGTGTATGCCCGTTATAGGGATCGGGAGTGTTTTTGGGACATTTTGGAGGCATCTAAAATTCTGCATTCATCATCACTTATTTTGGAAGGGTATCTTAACTGTACTACAAGGATTGAAGAGTTGTGGGCTCACTCCATAATGGTGGATAAGATGGCACAAAAACTCAGAGACATTATTTTTTATCACAATCTAGTAGACATTTGTCAATCTAAGAATGCTCCTACCTGGGACAATGGAAGAAGCGGTGTTAATTATATAGCGAAGAGACTTGATCGATTTCTAATACATGATAATATGGTGGAAAAGATGGGGTATGTCAGATCCTGCATTATCGAAAACTACATTTCGGACCATCGGCTAATCGCTCTCCGTTGGCACATGGTTGATATAAGGCTTGGTATGCCATTTAAGTTTAATAGGGTTTAGCTAGAAGACCGAGGCTTCGACTCCCTAGTCCGTGTAGACTAGCCTGAAGAAAAGGATAAATCGGTTGGCCTTACACCCATGGAAAGGTTTCTAAACAGGCTTTGAAACCTAAAAGCAATGGTTAAAATATTGGAACAGAAGAAGAAGGCGATCCTAAAACAGGACCTGACAGAAATACAAAAGTACCTAAAGCAACTACATAATTTAATGGCCACACACTCCCCGTCTGCTGAAGTAAGGGAATAGATCCATGCCCTTGAATTGAAAAAGAAGGAGATTCTCCAGATTAAGGAGATCACATGGTGTTTAAAGAGCAAAGCTACCTGGATCCGCGAAGGGGACAAAAACACTAAGGTTTTCCACCAATATGCCAATCATAGAAGGAAACAGAACACCATTTGGGAGATAGGTGATGGCGTTGGGAACTGTTACAACAAAAATCGGAAATATTTGCCCTTAGGGCCACACATTTTGAACGAGCATACAGAAGAATGGATTTGGATGGCACGAAATCACAGGTCTGGGTGGTAAGTGAATACCCATCATTGTTTGATGAGGAGGAGAATCTGGAGCTGTTTAAGCTGATCATGGTGGAGGAAATGACCCGAGCCATAAAATCGATGAAGGGAGAAAAAAGTTCGGGCTTGGAAAGTTGGACAATTGCATTCTTTGTCCACTTCCTTGACATGTTTCAATAGGATCTCCTAAAAATGGTAGAAGAATCTAGAATAATGGGAACTATACATCCTCATTTAAATTCTACCTATATTACTCTTATACTGAAGAAGACAAGGGCAACCATCTTTATTGACTATCACCCAATTTCTCTTTGCAATCTTACTTATAAGATTATATCCAAGATAATTGCCACCAGGATCAAGGCTTTGTTATCAAAATTCATCTCCCTAGAGCAATATGGTTTTATAAACAATAGAATAATACGTGATGCAGTGGCAGTTGCTCAAGAATGCATGTACACTATCAAGACAAAAAAAGATGAATGCAGTAGTTATGAAGGTGGACCTCAAAAAGGCATACCATTGTTTAGACTAGGGTTATCTAATAATGATTCTTCATAAAATCGACATAAGAACAAATACCACTAGGTAAGCCACAATTTTATTATACATTAGATTTGAGTTGTGCAAGCTGTTGGGGTTGTAGTATTTAATATTTTACCTATTCATGTTTCTAATTCCATAATTGCAACTTTAAAAAGGGTTGATATGCTAAAGAGGAAAAAATTTCCTTATCATTTATAAGGTCATAATTGTACTAAGTGACCATATACAATTGGATTCCCAAGATTTATTTCACATCCACAAATTGTTTTATAAGTTGTAATATGGAGTTAATATATTGTAAATTTACCTATTCTATTGAAAATGTAATTGTAGAAAAGTAGAGGTTTTTTTCATGCAACAATATTTTGGGATTTCATGTAAATTTGAAGGAAAAACTATCTTAGAGAAAAATGCATGTCCTCTTTTACAACAATAATTTGAATAGTCGTACTTAAAATCCCTTCAGGTCTCCAACCCTAGATAAAGAATCTAATGTTCAATTTCAAACTGGTCTTGAACCTGTATTATACCGAGGTCCAACATGGACTACTTCAGGACTCCAATCCTCTCAATAATTTAGGCTTCGTCCTGGTTTTCTACATGACTCTAATCATGTGAGTTGACTCCAATCCTCTAGGGCTCCAACCCTCTTCTTCAATTATTCAAAAAGGTTTTGTGCTACTTTGGGACTTCCAATAACTTCTTCAACAAGTTAAGAAAATAAATCCATTATCTTCTTCAGAAAATGCCTTAAATAATCTCCAAAATACTTCATGGGTTAGTTCATCAAGATCAGTTCCAACATGCCTAATATGTGTCTAGAATACTCTTCATGTCTACATAAACAACCCTCTTCAAAGCTACTCCATTAGGAATTCAACAATGCTACTCCAAATTTCTCTTCAAAGCTATTCTAGAGGATGTGCTTCAATAGATGTGCACAAGGTTCTTCAAAAGTTGATTTCAACAACTATCCAATAGTACTTCAATAAAACATTCCAACAATTCTTTAATTAAGCTTCAAGAAGGTCTTCAACAATGGTCAACAAATACATCCAAAATAGTCTTCAAAAATTTCGACAAAGTCCAACTTTACCTCACAAGTATTGCTACAAGATTACCCTCAAATACTGCTCCAGGGATAACTAAAGATTTTCCAAGCTAGGCCTCAAATATGCACCTAAGAAAGGCGAAATCAATTCATTCAAGGAAGAATTAAAAAAGCATATTAATCACAAGTCTGAATTTACATGTCATAGATCCTTTGCCATAGGTCCAAGCTCCTACAAGTCTTCTCACAAGTCAAGAATAGTTCTGAGTACTTATTTACCATAGGTCTGAGAGCTTATGCATAGGTTTGTAAGAGGTTTGAGTTTTTATATTCCTCCACAAGGCCAAGGTTTTAGGTCCACAAGGCCAAGATTACATGCCTCTAAAGGGTTGAAGTTATAGGTCCACAAGGCAGAGATTAAAAGACTCTAAAAGGCCAAAGTTGCAGGTAATCTTTGAAGCAGCCACAATATGAGGCAAACAGGGATGATATTTTAAGTCTGAAACAACCACATTCTGAGGCATAAAGTGATGTTTTTTCAGACCAAAATTTCAAGTGTATTTCTTCAAGGTGAGGCTGAGGACTAATCAAAAATATATAATGTAATTGTAGAATACTCACAAGTAAATGACCATAAAAAATCCAGTAATATATATCCTCCACAATCCCACATAAATCCACAAAAATAACTTAGGTCTAAATTTTTTGTCTCCTTGATCAAGTTTAGATGTCTCAATGGAGGAGTCATTGGGCTAATATATACTTTTTTGAACCTATGTGAATGGACATGACTAAAACTAACAATTGACCTATGCATTAATTTAAATTTATCTAGCAGTTGACATGTGCATTAATTGAAGCTTTTTGGAATTTATTTGAATTGTTCGAGAGCCTATGTCATTTCCTAAACATATTGCTTCTTTATTCAATCATTCTTACTTTGTTAGAATTATCCTGTTAATGAAAGTGTGGCCAACTAAGTTGTTTCTGCTATTTGTTTTACTTTTCTGTCACTTCAGCTTTACCAACATAATGATGGGACAAATATACCTACAAAAGACAACATTGATGTTAAATCAACTACAACCATAACACATTTTCCTTAACCTTTGATTCTGTATTTTACTTCGGAACAAAGAGAAGTATTAATATTGATGACCATTTAGAGCAATATTATTGCACGTTTATTTATTGATACATGATTGTGTTATATATGGAGTGAACTAGGTTATGGAAAGAGTTAATCAACTTAATATCCCAATTGCTTATTGCTTGAGCCATCAACAGAAGCCATGATGACATCTCAATAATATCCCCCTTTATCAATGATGGCAATACTTCTGCCATTTATCCACCCTACCACTGTTCTCTCTGAATTTGACTCAATGAAAAATAGGGTGCTCCTTTTTCTACATCCTCTCTATGTGACCTATCAGATACTCCCCCTATCATCATTATCTCCATTTGGAAAATATCTCTATTGTTTGTTGTATTACAATGGGCATCTAAAAAATGGTATCCCTTATGTGATACAAAATGGTAGGCATTTTAAGTAAATTCAACATGATGCAGTAGTTTATTTTACAAGATCTATTTCAACTAGTTTAGCTATCATAGCCATGGTAAAAAATAAAAAATATCTCCCATTTGTTGAGCTTGAGGATATTACAATTTCAACTTGTCAAATATGGTCTTTGGTAACCATTTTTGGTACAAAATTTTGTTGCAAATGTTGGTTAAGATGTAAGAAAAAATCCAAGAAGAGTTATAGCTCTTTACATGCTAGTTGAATGCATAGATAGAGACCAAAATCCTTTGTCTTGCATACATTTACATAAAATATAAGATATGATTCCACACCATTTAAATACTAAGCTCATTGGATTACAATGTCTTTACTTCCCCTCTCAACCAATAAAGGGGATTTAGAGGATATCCATTCCTTCCTTCAATGATTGGTAATGAAGGCAGGTATCAGGAGAAAGTAACACCTTCAGTGGCAACAAAATTTCAGATTAGGTCCAACTATAAGATAGCATAGATCTAAACATATCATGGAATTCCCTCCAAATTTTGACAGGTTCTTAGGCCAAATTCATCTCCAAAATATTTCTAGATCCTATCCTTCTTCAATATTTCTTCTTTAATATATTTAAATCATAATTTGGGGCATTTTCTAGAATAATTAGTGATGAATATTCATCCAAATATGATGGAATCATAATGGACATAAATGATTGTTAGTTAAGAAGTAAAAATCACAACATTATTCCATGCAACTTTTATTAGTCCCCTAGTCTGAAGAAGTCTTTTTCTTTTTAAATGAAGATTTGTTTAAAGTGCTCCACATATCCACGTTTCCTTACTTGGTTGATGATGAATATTTTAGGTGGATATTAGCATGTTACTATAGTTCTAAGGTCTCCATTTTGAATTTTTTTAGGCCTTCTATTAAATTACAAGAAAGGGCATTTTCGGAAAATGGCTTGGATTAAAATGGCAATGAAGATGAATATTTAATTCTAAATTCTTTTAAATAATTTAAGTAGACTCCTTCTCCACTTCTGCTACAAATAAAATCCAATCTCACAGGCATTCTTCAGTAAGTATATTATCTATGTGTAAGCACCACTTGAACTTCTATCAATTGTAATGTTGTGTCCTTATCATCATACTCTTTCTTTATCTTCATTCTTCCCTGTCATAGTGTTTCATGTGTAAGCTTATCCTTTATTCAAGATCTTTCTCATGCTTCCTGGTTCTCTTTTCTTAATATTCTAACAGTCTTCAAGTCCTCATGCTACCAATTTGCTTCAATTTTGGGTCTTCCTCTAGTCATATGGATTTACGTTATTGATATTCTTAGCATTATTGTTCAACCAAGAGATGTCACAACAAAGTAAAAGATATGCCTACATGTATGCATGAGAGATCTCACTTGACATCTTTTATCTTCATGCAAAATCCAACAATTTGAGCATGGTGAAGTATCTTAAGCACTTAGGTTATAATTCACTTTCTTCTATAACTTATATGTGAATAACATGAGATAAAGGGAGTCTTGTTACATGAACATACATTTTTGGGTAGCTTTGGTGGTAGCTCTAACATGTAATTTATAATTGAATAGGATCTAAACCAATCTGCAAGACTAGGAATGAAAAATTTTAGCCATATTTTCTTATGGATAGGGATTAGCTTGGAGCATTCGATCTTGAAGATACTTCAACTGTTTAGAAAAAAATCATGTACTTTTATTTTTGTTTCCTCTTGTTTTCTTTTACAAACATTGGTGGGATTTCCACATAATTTTTGTTATTTGGTTTGTTTAGGAACCCATTTCTTCTTGCTTATATAATATCATTATATATTACTAGTATTTTGACATTAATAGCTTTCAAAATTGAACCTAAATGGTGGAGTCATTTAACTGTAATAGCCATTCGGAGTTTTATCTTGTCTTCTTTCATGCCTTGTTCTAGGATTTTAATAACTTTTGCAGTATGCTTTGCAATATTTTTCCATGTGCCCAAAAATTGTATAAGAGTAACAATGACCAAAAAATATAGTCTAATACTTGGAAGATGAGGATTTTCTTAATGCTAAAATTCTTTGATCATATTCATTGCTAGTTTTATTTTGAGAACATTAACATATATTCCTTGAGCATAGGTTCCTCCAATGTTATTTTGACTCATTTCCTTGATTTTCTTAGAGTTAGGGATATTAGCACAATGTTCAAGCTTGTCCACATTCTAGTTCTTTGATTCTTTAGGGTTTGAATCACTTTTATTAGAAAGATCACCTACATATCTAAGATAAAATTTGTCAAGAGGTTATCTTTGGTGACTTAGGATGTCATCCAAGACTTAAGAAACTTTCAGATTCATAGATAACTTGTCGATTTCATTTCTCAAGGAGACAATCTCTTCTTCAATCCTTTCATAGTCTTATTCTTTCTTTTCAAATTGGAATTCATTACTTGTTCTGCTCTCTTCTCTTCCTCTAGTTGGACTTTAGTATGTACACTTCTTCCTCATGTTGACCAGTTTTTATTTAAAATATACTCAATTCCTCATATCATTGTTTGAGATGACTAGTCAAACTTCCTTCCCTTCTCTCTGCTTCTTCTAATTGAATTGTCATGGAGATGGCATGTTCATTATGTCTCTTCTCATTCTGATGCAATTCTACCTTAATCTTGTTGAGATGCTCAACTCTTTCTTGTACTTGGTGCCTTAAAATGACAATTTCTTGCTTTATTTTGTCAAGGTAATGATCAACATCCTATGCTTCCCTCTTGAGTTCTTCATTTTCCTTTTTATTTTTGTTATATCTTTCAGGGAAGCCATAAGTTTTTCCTTGAGGTCTATTTCATCTTCTATTTCAAAATTCTCTTCGTCTTCATCCTCTTTTGTGAAATTGGTTCCTTTATTTACTTCCTTTTTCTCTTGATTATCTTTTTGCTCTAGTTCCATAAGCTTTGGATATTGTATAGTTAACATAAGAGCATAATGTCATGAATAAATATTTTATAACCTTTCCTAAATACTCTTGGTGGAGGATAATTGACCTATCATAACTTTTACTAAATATGATAAATTCCTCATGATCACGTTCATAGCTTTTTTATTGAATTCTTTTGACTCTTCTGAGCTTCCTATAGTCGCTGATTACCATACCTCAAAACCTTGAGCCATCAAATATAACTTCATTCTATTGGTCCATGTTACATAGTTTGTTCCATTGAACGATGGAGATTTTCCAACTTGATTTACTTCTGATTTCATGACCAAGCAGGAGATATATTTAGAGGGTTTGGGAACCTTCTTCCTTGATTTTTCCATTTTTGTTCTTAGGATCTACCTTCCTGTTGTTAGACTGAGATTGATGGTACTTTATCTAATACTAATTATTGGAAATATTGAGTAGGGGTGAATCAATATTTATTTTACAATTGTTATCTTGTACTAGTTAAGATCACTTAGTGAAGTCCATAACACATCATGTACAACATAAAATAATTCTATTAACATAAATAACAAGGACTCTAATCCTCTTTTACAACAACAATTTGTACAATCACACTTAAATTTCTTCAGGGCTCCAAACCTAGATGAAGACTCCAATCTTCAATTTCAAACCTGGATCCCACCTATTTTATACCAAGCTTCAACTTGGACTACTTGAGGACTCCAATCCTCTCAATAATTTACGCACTGGCCTAGTTTTGAACAAGGCCCCAACATTTTTTGAGGAATGTAATCTTATAGGGCTCCAACCCTATGTTTCAATTATTCAATATCATTTTAGTGCTACTTCAAAACTTACAACATTTTCTTCAACAAGTCCTAAAAATAAATCCAATATCTGCTTCAACAAATGCCTTAAAGAGTCTCTAGCATACTTCAGCAACCAGTTCATCGAGGACAATTCCAACATGCCTAGTATGTGTCTTCAAAAACCGTCATGTCTACACAAGCAATCCTCTTCAAAGCTACTCCATTAGGGATTGAAAAATGTTTCTCCAAAGTTGTCTTCAAAGGCTGGTCTAGAGTATGTCCATCAACAAATCCGCACAATGTTCTTAAACATTTATTTCAAAAACTTGCCAATAGTACTTCATTAAAGGCTTCCAACAACTCTTTAATCAAACTTCAAGAATGTATTCAACAATGGTGAAGGAATATTTCCAAAATAGTTTCCAAAAATGTCTACAAATTATAAATTTATTTCACAAATATTGCTATAGGATTTCCTTCAAATACTCTTGCAAGGATGACTAAAGACTACCCATGCTAGGCTTGATATATGCACTTAAGAAATCCCAAACCAAATGATTAAAAGAAGAATAAAGCCATACTAATAATAGGTTTGAATTTACGTCTCACAAATCCTCTACCAAAGGTTCGAGCTCCTATAGGTCTACTCATAAGTCATGCATACATCTGAGTGCTTAGTTACCATACGCCTGAGCGTTTATGCATAGGTTTTCCACATGTCCAAGTTGATAAATGCCTCCCTAGCATTGAGTTTGTAGGTCTAAAAAGTTGAGATTTCACGTCTAAAATGGCCACATACTAAAGCACGGAGGGATGATATTTCAGGCTTAGTACGAGTCATAGAGGGCCAATATTTCACGATCAAATTTCAAGTATATTTTTTTAAGGTGAAGTCGAGGATTGTTCCCAAATATAGAAAGAGTAATTGCAAAATATTGATAAATAAATGACCATTGAAAATACAATAGAATATATGCTCCATTCTCCCACAAAAATCCATGGAAATAACTCTGGTATGAAGTTTCTATCTCTTTGATCAAGTTTATATGTCTCAATGGAGGATTCATTATGCTAATACATAGTTGTTTAACCCTATGTGGATGGACACATCGCTTTGGAGGAGCTGACATGACTAAAACTAGCAGCTAACTTGTGCATTAATTTAAATTTATCTAGTAGTTGACCTATGTGTTAATTCAAGTTTGTTTGAGGTTTATTCAAACTATTTTAGAACCTATGCCATTTCCTGGTTCTAGCGCTTCTTTTTTTATCATGCCTGCCTTGTTAAGATAAGCCTATTAATGAAAGTGTAGTTAGTTTAGTTGCATCACCTACTTGTTTTACTTTTCTATCACTTCATATTTGTAAACCTAAACATTGGTACAAAGATGGGTTAAAAAGAAAACACTGATTCTAAATGAAAAACGACCAGAAAACCTTTTCCTTAACCTTTGCTTCTACCTTTTACTTTGGTAGTAAGAGTAGTCTTAATATTCTTGGAGGAGAAGCATCATAAGTTTACTACTCGTGAAATTGTAAGGAGAGGAATATAGCAATAAGGATGTGAATGGGATGGTTCATGCCCCTTTTATTTTACCATCACTAGTGAGCCCTCGCATTGTACCAAGAGTGCTACAACTCCCAAGGGTTCCTCAACTCTATTTATCAACCCGGGGTTCATACAAACTTCGAGGTGACCGTGCTATATGCAAACGAGATGGGATTCTACTCATGCCATGCCCCAACTAGGACATATGATCAATAATGTTCCAAAACCCTTCATCCTACTGAATTAGGATGAAATATAGGCAATGAAGGTGAAATTTAGAAGCTGCCTCTAACTATGAAAAGGAAAATGCTATTAAATTCAACTTACAAAATGTCATAGAAACAATTCATGAAATGGCAAGAGCTAAACTACTTATAGAAATGAAACTACATTATCTTACAATCATCCATCTAGTTATCAAATCTACTTGAAGAAAATAAGCTAACATACCCAACCATAACTCAATATTATATGTACCATCTAACTAGCTCACACTTGCATATAAATCAATGTTCTATTTGTGCCAAATCTATGATAAGGAAACTAACACTATTTTGTTTTTGCAGTGAAGGAAAAGGATGGTTTGGAGTGGCCTAGGAGCTTCCCTTGATCATGAAGTCATAGATGGGGGTCAACATCCTTCTAAAATAAGTCCAAATTACATAAAAGATAATAAATGGTGAAGAAATAGGCTACTACAAGTGTGCTATGAGAGGTCGCCAGGTGCCCTATATTGCTACAAGAAGGTCTGTAATGCTATGGGAAGGCCACTGAGAAGGTTTAGGGGGTGAAAATGATGGTTTCAGGGTATGGAGAGGTAGATGGAGGTTGAGGTATATGAGTGAAAGGTGGCCAAGTCCCCTAGCCAAGCTATGAGCCCTTTGAAGGCTTGCTTTGCACTAGGAGGGATTCTCTCGATGATCCTAGGAAAATGAGCTCATGAAAATAATGTTTAGGACAAAATTTGGGGTTCACAAGAGAATGTGAGGAAGTATAAGATGGAGGTGGTGAAGGTGCCCTTGCCTGGAGGTCCAAACAACCTTGCAATCATCACATGCATATACCCATTTATCATTGACAAAATGAAACAACTAGCAGTGGAAAAGATGAGTTGAATTTAAATGTTATCTAATCTATGTTAAAACTATGATCTAATCAATAAACAAACTCCTAAGCTACATTGAGCACATGCAAAATAATATGACTAACACAGATATTCTTCCAAGAAATCATAAACATAATACTTTTGGACTATGGTTCTAGATCCTTCTATTCATGGTCCCATGAGAGAGATGATGTAGAGGCTGAAATCACAAAATTTTGATGGATTATTCCCTATTGAAATGTAAGAAACTAATAAGTACTTTGAACTTAAAAGAAATACAAATACACAAGAGGGACCTAAGCCACTGGGGTTGGTACAAAACCCAAGAGCCTCAGCCCTATGGAACTAACTCAGTGATGAACCAATAAGCAGACCCTCATTACCATTGAATCAATGTCTAATATATCACATAACAATAAAAAATAGCAATGCCAATTTCTTAAGCTCAATAGTTACCTAGATGAAAACAAAACTCGAATCTTAATCAACTCTTTTACATGCTTATTGACACAAGAGGGTAGCTACTAGCATCTCCCTAGAAAATAGGAATATTTGTCTCCCACAACTCGAGAATGGTGGATCTTGTTCCTCGTTACTTCCACTTGCTTGGATGCCAATGACCTCATTACTTGCACTTGCTTGGCTGCGAATGATCTCTTACATCATTTTTCCAAAACGATAGAGAGAGTACTGAAACACCACCATTCGATTAAATATGTTTTAACCCTTTTGTATCAATTATTATTATTTTTTAAATTTTTACAAATTTTATGAGAAGGGTAATCTTAATTAAAAGTAATTAGTAGTTCTTATGAATTTTATGAGAAGATTAAATTTAATTAAAATAAATTTAATGAAATTATTAAATTATGGTGGATGATTACACATATTCAAGTTGACTATTTAAGATGAAAATGAAATCAAAGGAAATGACACATTATTAATGAGGGGTAAATATTAAATAAATTAGGTGGAATATTGTATTTAAAGAATGAAAAAGTTTGATGGATAAACAAGAAAGAGTCATAAAAATGAAATTAGTTCACAATAATGTCAAGACAAACTATAAGTATGACATGACAAACTATCAATTACAAATAATATCTTCATCACCCAATTTAGTTTGAAGATGAATCAATAAGGTTAGAAAGCTAAATAAGATCAGATGGCCAAGTAGTTTAGAAGACCAAGAGTTATTTAGTTCGAAAGCCAAGAGTCACTGACAAATCATATGAAAAGAACCTTTGAACTCATCCAAATGTATCTCTTCAACCTTCACAATTTTTTTCATAAGTTGTGTAGAGACATCATTATATTATTTTATTATACTTTTGAAAATTATGAATGGTTTTGGACTATGGATGGATGCTAAAATTTGTGGGTTATTCTCAATTTGTAATGGGTATGCTAAGTTACACTATGTAGTAACAAAATTGATGTGAAATAAATATCTCCCTTTGACATCTAAGATATCGTTAGTTCCTTAGAGTTGCTATGGGGTTTGTAAGATATGAGTTGGTGAGTTATTCCTTCTCTGGCTTACATTTATACCATCTACTTTTGGTAAATATATTCTTAAACTATCTTAATTAGGATTATAATAGTTTACATAATACTTTTATTATTCATTTGTTTTCATTTAAATCACAAACCTAGATTATGATAGTCAATCTATAATTGGATTGTTTTCCATTTCCAATAAAGGATTTTTTCCTAATTTTTTCCCATAATTTTAGAAATTATTTTTTTTCAAATTCCAATAATATTTAGTGAGGATTTGGAAAGCCCATAACCTTATTTTTTTATTCTTATACATGAGAAAATTGAAACTTTAGGAGATATTTGAACCAATTTTTTGTCTTTGAAAAAAGGTGTGTTTCCAATTACACTAGTATAATGTTGATTCATTACTCAGGTTAAATTACTTATTCCCATTCTCTTTTTTGGTAGTGTTTTCATTGATGTCAAAGGCAAGGATTGGAGTGCATCCTTTGTCTTACAATAATCCCATATAGATTAAATAAATGGAAAAGGAATAATCCTCTAGTGCTTTATATGTACAAAACATTACCATGTTTTTTGCATTGTAAAATGGTACCCCTTATGGTGCCTCATTTTAGCTAAGGAGTAGATTGCATAGACCTTTCATTGAGTAAGGATAATAGAATTAATGATCTATAGTACGTTACTTAGAGTTCCCTACATGTACTATTATAGTTACAAATCCTTGAAGAAACCCACACGTTAGTGCTACTAATTGTTAACATTTTAACACATAAATTTCCCAGCCATTGGATAGGTCAGCCCCAAGACAAATTTACTAAAAACCTTTAGAAGTCAGCCCCAAAAAAGATGATGTCAAATATTATTTACTACCAACACATGTAGCTCAATTAATATACATTGGTTCATTGATTAAGCAAAAGAATAATGTATGAGGTAGACCAGAATCCAGGTAAGGGAAGAAGCATTGATGTTCGTTGTACTAAATACAACTACCCTCCAAAATTTTTGCTTTGCTTCATTTTGGAGTCTCCCTCCTAAAATCTTAATAGTTTGTCTTGCACTGCTCAGGTACTTGTACTTTCATTTGAATTTATCTGCCTCTTTGTAGCTTGTGTTTGCTTACTTTCTTTGCTATCTAATCACAAGATGACCGCTTGTGACTTGGTTGATCTGGTTCTTGCACAGCCTTGGCAAACTGCGCAATTCTAGAGGATAGCCAACCTTGCTCTCAGGAATTACGTAGAGGAGCCCAACAGTGAGCCTTTCTCTCAATAATCGAGCAGATTATCCCAACAGTGAGCTTTGGCTCCATAACTGCGCAAACCCAACTCACAACTTCCCTTCAATTCGGAAATTACACAGAGCATGAGAAGCAACTAGAGCCACTCAGACTAGGAATTGCATAGAAGCATTCCCTTAGTTGCTTCCCGATGCATGTGACAATAGGTTTCTCGATTCCCTATAGAACTGCACAATATCGCCATGCATGCATAGCATCCTTTCCCAAAAAAGAAAAAATAAAAAACTTAAAAGCACCCCTAAAAAATAGGGATCTATTTTTAGCAGCGGGATTTACACTTAAGCTAATTTTATAAAACTATCGCCACTTGTTGCTTTTTCCTAGATTTTGGCATGTGCACCATAAACCTTAAATCGACGAAATATATTTAATGGATGCCACTAGAGCTCATTTTCACACTAGATCCTGAAGCTTTGGCATTCTCAAAGAATATAGGAACCTTCAACATGATCGGAACAACTTTTCCGAGTAGGTTTTTCTTTTCAAGTCTTTTGTTGTTTTTTCTGTCACTTTTGTTTCCTTGGCTTGTGTGAGTGTTGTTTTGCATGTTTTATTGAATGGTTTTTGTCGGTATTTTTTTTAACTTGTAGAAGTGATGTTTCAAGTTTTTCATTGCCACTCTTAAGCGTCACATGCATAGCCCTATTTTTGCAATAATGGTCATCGTTGTAGTGACTCTCCCCACCAGCTTTGTTGTTTGTCTGTTTAACTGATTTTTACACCTTCTTTGATTGCATGCATGACCATTCGCTCAGATATGCACCATCCTTTGCTCATGGATTCAAATATACTCATTTTCAAGTTGCCCTTGGGTATATTTGCGATTCCTTGGCATAGGTCTAGCTTCTCCCGACATGCACTACGTATTTCTAGAACTCAAGGCTCTGCCTTGGCTCCAGGAATTTCGTAGAGGCTATTAGTGACTAGCTCTAGCTGTGCTTTGCGTAGTTCAAAGAGACAGTCCCCAACCTTTCCCACTGGGAGTGCACAATGTGAATTCCCAGCCAGCATAAAGTGAGAATGAATTGTGCATTGCATAGTTCCAGTCCACAACAAGGCACTCTGGATTGTGCTCTATGTAGTTCCAATAATCATTACCTCTCACTAGTAGTTGGTATTGTGCAATGCACATATCCCACTGACAATATCGCACCTATGAGATTCAAAACTATGTAATATTGCTGAGCAGTCTCCTAGTTGGTTGCATAATCGATCCTTGAAGTGTTTTGTGTTTTTAAGCTGATATATTCTTATCGTGGGTGTCCTCTCTCTTTGTAGGTACATTAGTTGTTGAGGAGCTTCACATCAGTACAAGAATCATGGTTTCAACCAGAGCTTGATCAAAGGACACTATAGAGCACAACACTAGAGATGTGGTTGAACAAGTCCCAATGAACATTCCTATATATACAGGTGCACAATTGTTCATAGAGAAGTACATGAAGATGACATGGTAAGAAATAAAGGACATAATTGCAGGTAATTTCAAGGACGATCTGGAAGATTGACATGCTTATGTCTACATCCACAAGTTAGGCTTGTATAATGTTGCATGCAAGTACCCTACCTTCCTATGTGCATACATAATTCACTGGATTATCTCACATACTGATCCCAAGGCAATGACATGATCAATACCAGTGGAACATAGCGCCAACTTTAGGATGAAAAACTACCATCAGACGTATCAATTTCCACAGTCGGTGAACTACATGGATTCACTTTTCTTCACACCCAACAACAATGTGAACACTAAAGACATCACAAAGCATTGGGTGAAAGAGTCATTGAAGTTCAGAGTGACACCCAAACAAGTCTACAAGATGAAGCCACTCAAGAAGGCTTACCAACTCTTGGTCATCCTTGCATGTTGCTTGTATGGCCAAGAGAACATAGAGACCATCCTGTAGATTTGGGTGGCTACCTTGGAGTAGTTGGAAAATGAAGGAATCCCATTCAACGCATTTGAAATGATGTCTCTTTAGTTTAAAGTAAATGTGTCTAATTCCCGTAGTCTACCTAAGGATGACAAAGTGTTGTAGCGGCTACAACCACCCTCCAAAATTCTGGTCTGCACCAATTTCAAAGCCACCCTTGGAGAGTTTCACTTGGTGACTACACACACTCAGGTTCACTTCGTGAGCTCATGTGGATATTTACATTCACCTTGCTTGTTTATTGCACTCAAGTCTGTTCATGTTGATGTCTAAGTCATTCTTGCGATGGTGTTCTAGTTATGCTCAAAGTCTTTGCTAAATATGTGTTTTTTGTGTTCTCCATGAAAGCATCTATTGTACCCACACACAAAGTCACATTCACTATCCCGTAAGATTCGTCTTGATCATGAATGATCAATCACGAGTGTCGCACTTGTCTCTTGCACCATCAATCAGTCATGTTAAACATGTGTGTCTGGATGGTTCAGTCGTTTCATCATCAAGTCACTCGAGTGTGTGTTCATATGATCACCTATGCTTCTTTCTACTATTCACACACTTAGTCATTTTTGCTGAAGTTCTAACAACAAGACTCCTCACTAACAACTAAACCATCACCTTACTTTCGACTTGATTGACTGTTAACCAGAGCAACACAAAAGCACTAAGCTAGTTCTTTGAAGATGCACTACCTGCAAGCAACTCAAACAACACTCATGCTAGCCACTCATATAGCCGAGTGGTTGTTCATCTCACAAATTGTGTAGTGCTCATGAGCAGGCCTCCCACTGCCCATCAGTCATCTCAGCTCAGAAATTGCGTGGAGATGATCAGCAATCTAACCTCCCAGCCTTAAAACAATTTTCCCAGCTAGTAGCTCTCAACAATAGACTGCTTGTTCCCTCCAGGAATTGCATAGTTTCTGCTGCTAGTGACTAAGCAGCCAACTGGGAGTTCCCTCTAGGAATTGCGCATATCTGGCTGCAAGTGCCTCAGTAGCCAACTGGTAGTTCTCTCTAGGAACTGCATAGATTTAGCTGCTAATGAACCCAATAACCAACTGGCAGTTCCCTCTAGAAATTGCGTAGATCTAGCTGCTAGTGACCCTAATAGCCAACTGGCAGTTCCCTCTGGGAATTGTGCAGTTTTGGCTGCCAGTCTCCTGGGTAGCTCCCCAGAAAAATTGTGCAATCCTTGCCTGCTAACCCTTCATGTAGCTCGACCTATTCCTTTGGAAATTTGTGCAAATTTGGATGTCCAGCCTTTGGTGACTGTTCGTTTCGGAAAATGCGAAGAGAATGCCTACCTTGCCTTCATGTAGCCCAGACTGCCCCTCCCAGTTTTTATGTAATTTTTCCTCCCAGCTGAGCCAGACCTTGTAGGTAGTCACTATCAACTCAGAATATCTGTCTCCATCCCTTAGTAACTCTTGCACAGTTTTCATTACCAGTTTCCTAGAGCCATCATCTCGCATCTTAGCCCTACTGCCTCTCCTAGTCACTCCATTTGAATGGTCATGTGTCATGATAGACTAGGAGGTTTTGGATTTGATGTTGTCTTGTCATGAGTGATTGCAAGGATAGGCACACCAACAAACATGTCAAGACGAAAAATGGGATGAATGAAGGGAGCACATGTATATGGATAGGTTCACGAATGGATGAACGAACAAAGCATGTGAAGCAAACGAGTGAATGAATGAAGCATGCAAAGTAGACGAATGAATGAAGCATGCGAAGAAGACGAATGTGATGAACATGCACCTTTACAAACAAATGATCATGTTAAACCTTCCAGCATGAAAGCAAGGTACGACATGCTTAAGCTTCATCAAGTGAACCAAGGACCATCGAAGACTACATGCACTTTTCCATGTGGAGGTGAAGCTATGATACACCATGAAGACATACATCACTCAATGGCACTATAGCTCGACATGCACTCTAGCAACAACATGAATGTACCAGCATTGTCATGTCAAGTCATGTCGATTCAAGTCATGAGTCATGTTGCTCACATCTCCACTATGGGCTTGTTGTCAATAAATGTGATGTAACTTGAAAGTCCAAGGGACCCACCTATTGAACATAGAGTCATGTAAGTCAAAAATTCATGTAATTAAAATAGTCATGAGGGTAGTCGAACAGCCATAAGGGTCAGTTTCACCCTTGTCTATAAATAACCCCCACATTTGTACATGAAAGGAATTTTCACCTCAACTCCTCCAACATAGCCAAGAGAGTCTGTAATCCTTTTCTTTTAGAAATAGTAGATCTAATGCCCCACTGATGGGGTTAGTGATGTATCGTATAACAATGTCTTGGAACTTTCACTTAATTCAAAAGCCTATCAACAGGCCAACATGTTTTCACACATGTATTGTATTTATTGTAAGACTGATATTTAACACTTGTAATGCATGTTGCTTTAACCACGTGTTCTACATCTAAACTGATTCGTTTGTTGTAATGCATAATCTATTAATGGAAATGTGTTGTATATGTTGTTAATGTTGTCCCGTCCATGTTGATTGCTATGTTGGACATCAAAATGGCCTTTCACATGAGCCTTGTTGTAACAATTGTTGCACTCGTCTTAGACTAATCCATGAGTGTTGTACGTGTTATCTTACCTTGTATGTTGTGACTTCCATATCCGAGTGGACTGCTCAACTAGAAGTTGCATATGTCCTTTGTGTTTCATGTTCGTAGCCAAGTTGGGATTGATCCCTTTCAACCTAGAACTCACCTTCACCTTTTCCCCCTCATAGTGAAAGAACCATTGACACAAGTACACTTACACTCACCAGGAATACGAACCTCACTTCCCAAAGACAAAGAGAACCACTCTCCTATGCTAACAAGCAAGAGTTGAGGCAAATCCTTAAGACCATGGAAACCGGGCCATCGTCCCAGATGAGAATCCCACACCAAACGGTGTGAGGTCTAGTTGGGACTTCATACCGGGGTGATCCCTTGAATGTTGGTGGGTCCAGCACCATCAACATTTCTAGCAATAGAAGGAGGGCACCTAGTAGTATATCGCTAAAATTCCCCTCACACTCATTCAATAAACATCTGGTCAAGGCAGTAACTCGCACTCTCTCTCACCAACATGCGACTCAGGGGTTTGTTATTCCTCACCTCCTAGTGTTCAGCATGAGATTTCAGATCAACACCTTTAGTGAAGGTGGAAGACAACTTAGAAAAATTCTACCTACATCTGCAGACCCTTGAGGTACATTATGACAATGTAACATGTAGATTGTTTCCATGTACCTTGGATGGTCGGGCAATTGCTTGGTATCATAGCCTTCCCCTTGGCCCTATACAGAACTAGGGTTGTTTTAAACATATGTTCCTTGAAAAGTTTCCTGATGACAAGACCCCAACCATGCTAGTCAAATAATTGGGAAGCCTCAAGATGGAGGGAAAAGAGAAAGTGAGTGATTTCAGTTAGAGGTTTAAGCATATACTGAATAGGTTCCCATCAAACACTAAGCCTCATGACTCCATCACCATTGATTACTACACATCTACACTACCAACCGGCACTACGCAGTTCGTCAAGCGAGTTGTGAGGCCAACCCTATTGGAAATTTGTGAAGAGGCTATCAGTCTTGAGAAATACCTGTGTGTAGTTGGAGTCATCAAGGATGATCAATCGACAAAGGATTCCAAGGATGCGAGAAGGCAGTCCTAAGAAACAACGAGCAAGGGTAGAGACAATGAAGCAACCAACATTGAGACCCTCACTTGTCTGTTCAAGAGCTTGTCCACTAGAATGTTCGAACTCAAACTACATGGATTGGACACATTTGCAAGTAGTTACTGCCTAGGTAAAAACAGGAAAACATTGTATGAAGGAGTGCCCAATTTGTTCCAAAAACTGCACAGAAGCTTGTCTTCTATTTCGAACAGTATGCAGACCCAAAATTTTATTTTTTCCATAAAGAACATCATCCTAAGGACTCTTGTCCAAGCTAGAAGTGAGTCACAAATACTTTTTACAATCATACAATTGAGGTAGGAAGAAATATGCAAGAGCAACCGAAGACACCTACAATGATGAAGAGGTTGCACCTGATGAACCATCAAGCTCTGAGCATGTAGTGAACACATATCAGTTCTTGCAAACAATGGAAAAGACAAACACCAACAAGATGCCCCATAAAAAACTAGCCATTATAGTATTAGAAGCAAAGGGGCTCCCCCCACACTGAGGGAGATGCAATAAAACATCAGACTACTGATAAGGAAGACTAGCCCACCGGCCCCCTCAAAGCAACAAACACAAAGTAAGTCTGGGAAGGCAACAACAGATAAGAGTACATCCATGAGCAACAAGTTCCAAAACACTCTACCATAAAACACGAACATTCGTTCCACCCCGGACACCTCGGTGAGTCAACCACCTCTGGACTACAACATTGTTGATGACATTTAGAAATCTCAAGAAAACATCATCTTGTTCAAGTTGGCTAAGATCCAAAGTCGGTGAGATATCTTGTTGTGCACTTTGGGACAGAAAGTGAAAAACAATGCAACCTCTACCAACCAAGGAACAAGTACACCTCCCAGATCACTTTCCACAGTGATAAATATGCTTCAAATGGAAGAAGAAAACTCAGGTTGCCCTCCATTCTTAATTTCATTTCAAGTTTTTAACTACAATGTTCAAAACTGCTTGGTTGATTCTAGTATGACAACCAACGTCATGCCACTCTCCATTGCTAAGAAGATCAATGCACAATTGAGGGAGACATCCATGTGAATGATCCAAATTTATCAAACATCGATACCAGCCATTGGTGAACTGCAAGAAGTGAACATCCAACTATCCCATGATAGTTGAGTCCACCAATGCATCAACATAGTTGTTTTGGACATACTGAACCATATAGTTTATTACTCAGTAAATATTGGTCCAATAATCTAGATGGATATTTCGCTATAGTCTGGTCTCATATGTGGCTTTTTTACAAGGGAAAATGCAACCAAATCTAGGTAGAATCCGAGAGGTACGTGAAGCATAATGTCACTCCCATCAATGGCGAGAATGAACCGTTGGCCCTCGCAGAGCTTATGTTCAGCAACTGCCTCCTTGAGACAAGCTTCGGGTGTTATCCAGCATGACCAGCTCCAACCCCGCCAGACACACAGTTGGGACTCCTTTCTTGCCAAAATGATGGTAAAAAACTTGTACAACACATTGTACCAATAGTAGTAGTAGTAGAAATAGTACTATCACATCATGTGGTCCACGTATAGATGGGTTGTGGATTTTGTACTTTGATGGATCAAAGACATATACATCTCAGGAGTCGGGTGTGTTCTGATCAACCCTTGCAATAGGAAGCATCTAGTGTCAAGCCACTTGGAGTTTGAGTGCACAAACAATGTAGCAGAATATGAAACACTTGTGTTGGGCTTGCAGAATGCCATCAACCTCAAAGTGGTCATGGTTAAAGTGGTAGGTGATTCAGAGATAGTGGTACAACAAGTACATGACACCATTCACTATTTATCACCACATCAAAAAACCTACCAAGAAGAGGTATGGTAACTAATCTCAAACTTCCAAGCATTTAATATCTTTCTTGTGCTGCATACGCGTAATGCAGCTGCCAATGCACTAGTAAATGTAGCCTCAAGAGTGTCACTGATTAGGGATAGACTCACTATTGAAATTTTGTACAAATCGTCTATCCCAGACAACATATCTAACTTACCCATGTTTAATGATGATCAACATATACTACATTTTATGGCCAACACTGACGTTTTCAAAGATGAAGCAATAGATGATGACAAGCATGACCACTGTTTCTAAACAGGAGCTGATGAGATGAAAGACCATATTATCACAAAAGGTGTGGTATCATTGGAAAATCTATACGACCTGCAAGAGTAGTTCCAAGGGCCAAGGAACAACAAGACCCATAGTTCCACCATGAGGCACGAACTGATAAACCTGGGAATAGAAAAGGATCCAAATTTTATTAAGCTTGACACATGTTGTACACAGCAAGAATGGCAAGCCTTCATCTCCTTGTTCAAACAGTACCAAGATTTGTTCACATGGATGTATGATGACTTGAAAACTTATGACACATGGATCATCCAACATATCACCTCAATCAGGGAAGGGGTCAAGCCATATCAACAAAAGCTAAGAAAATTACATTTGTCGCTTGAACCCCTCATGCAGAAAGAGTTTACTAAATTTTTGGATGAACGGATCATATATAACATTCATCATTCCATTTGGGTCTCCAACCTTGTGCCTTTGTGAAAGATGTCTCGGGAAATCGATTTGTGTGTTGATTTCTAGAACAATAACCACACCTCGGAAAACGACAACTACCATGTGTCATCTATGGACCATATTTTGCAAACGATATATGGGGTATAGATGTTCTCTCTCCTTCACAATTGTTTAGGATATAATTAGGTTTGGGTAGCAAAACTTGACAGACTCGAAACTACTTTCCGTACCAAGTGGGGTGCATTCGCATATAAACCAATGCCATTTGGGCTTGTAAATACAAGTGAAACATTTAAGTGCGCTATGGACATCACCTTTCATGGACTCATTGGGAAGAGCGTGGTGGTATACCTTGATGATGTGACTATGTTCTCAAGAAGATGAGAAGACCACGTATGCCATCTTAAGAAAATTTTTGATCAATGTCGAAGATACGAGATTTCCCTTAATCCTAAGAAGAGTGTATTCGTCGTGTCAGAGGGGAGCCTCCTTGGACAGATTGTTTCCAAGAGCGGGATTAGTTGATCTAGACTAGGTCCAATCTATCATGTATATTCCTTACCCAGTCAATTCGAAAGCTATGCAATCCTTCTTGGGCAAGATAAACTTCCTCTAGAAATTCATCTTGGATTATGCGCAAATAGTTAAGCCCATGTAGGACATGATTAAGAAAGATGTAGTGTACACGTGGGGCAGTAAAGAAAAGCACTAATTTTCCTAGATTAAGCAAGCCATCGCTGAAGCACCAACACTTTATAGCCCATATTTCAAAAAAGATTTCCTACTATACACCTTTACTTCCGATAGCTCACTAGCTGTAGTACTCACTCAGAAAGATGAGGCTAATGATGAAAATCCCATCTCTTTCACGAGTGCAAGCATGCAAGGACCAAATCTTAACTACCCCACCATTGATAAATAGGCTTATGCAGTCTACAAGGCAGTGAAACACTTTAGGCCCTATTTGTTGGAGAACCACTGCATAGTCTTCGCTCCCCACCCAGCAGTTCGTACATTGCTAGTACAACAAGAGCTAGGAGAATGACATGTGAACTGGATGACAAGTTTGCAAGAATATGATATTGAAATCAATCTAGTACACACAATCAAAGGACATGGACTCTGCAGTCTTGTAGCTGAAGCAGTACACATTCCAGAGAATGAAGAAGAGCTCACCGGTTGGGAGCAGGAGATTGAAATCTACAAGAAAAGGCGAGAAAACCCCACGAAAACGGAACCTCTTGGTACAGAAATGTACGCTAGTACCTTGAGCATGGCACCGTACCCTCTCATTTTTATATTAGATAGAAGAGGGCATTGCACTTGAAAGCCTTAGCATATCATTTGGTGCACGAAGTTCTTTATAGAAAGCATAGTAATTGAGTTTTGCTCAACTGCCTTGAGGCACAAATGTCAGAGAAGTTACCTCAATATCTGCATGACAGACCTATCGAGGGTCACTTAGTGGGAAATAACACAGCACACAAGGTTATGCAAGCCAGTTTCTACTGGCCCACATTATTCAAGGATGCGAATTCCTATGCCCAAAAATGCTCGGTCTGTCAATGATGTGACGACAGAACACAAAGATTAGTAGCCCCACTCCACCTTGTTGCAGTGACTGAACCATTCCAATAGTGGGGCTTGGACATTATTGGGGAAATTTTCCCTCATTCGTCAAAGCAACACTACTATATCCTAATAGAAACTGACTACTTTACGTAGTGGAGAGAGGCAGTTCTACTCAAACAAGTGAACAACCAAGAGGTCACCAGTGTCCTCCAGCAGAATATCATCTCATGCTTCGACATTACGGTATCACTTGTTTTTTATAATGCAACTTTTTTTCGTTTTTGAAACTCTATGAATTTGCATTATAGAATGGTATCATGTTAAAGCATTCATAGAATTACTATCGGGAAGGTAACATTCTAGCAAAGTCTACAAATAAGAACCTCATCTATATAATCAAGAGGATCATTTTCTCTTAACAGCGTAACTAGCATACTGCCCTAATGAATGCACTATAGGCTGATCGTGTAACACCTAGCCCTCTCTTAAAACCTCACCATACTTCCTGGTCTATGGTAAAGAAGCCATCCACCCACCAAATATCTACTTGCCTGCTCTTTAGCTTTCCCAAGAATCCCAAGGCAAACCTTTCTAGCTAGTTCGGCATAGGATGGATGCTCTCCATAAGCTCCAAGACGAAAGGATGAAAGCAAAAGAAAATTTCACACTCCACCAGAACTGTATCAAGAGGTGGTTCGATAAGAAGTCTATAGGGAAAGCTAGCTTCGATGTGGATGACTTACTCCTAAAATGGGATAAACCCCATGAAGACAAAGGCAAACATATGAAGTTGTAGTCCCTGTGGATTGACCCATACATAGTTCACGAGAAGCTTGGCCCACACACATATCATTTGTGATCACTCGATGGGAGGATTGACAACCTTCCCCTCAACAACTAAGATCTTAAGCATTATTTCCAATAAGTCAGGCCACACCCATGCCAGGTACATAGTCTGTGTGCTGCTTGATTCTTTCATTTGGTTTGTTTTTCTCATTATATTTGTTTTTGCTTTGTTTGATTATACTTGCTACTTTTGTTCACATTCCTTTGGCTTGTTTGGTATATTAGTATTTTTTTTTTAGGAAATAAGTGATGCCAACTACTACGTTCTGGCTTTCGAATAGAGTATGTGTCTGAAATTTGAAGAGACTTGTGACACTGCAGCACTTGGCCAGTCTTATGTCCATTTTCTCTGTGCTTCGTTACAACCTTTGGTTGATGAAGTCCTAAAGGAAAATACAAATTGTCTATAAGGAAAGCTTTCATCCAACCATGAACCTGTGTCCACACTAGGAAGCCCCATGTTTTTACTCAGGCTTCTTCTCTGTGTGTTGAAGCTAATCCAATTAGTAGAAATAGAGAAGAGGAAAAAACCTAAACGAGCAAACCTATGTTAGAGGTATTACATGTTTCTCTAAAGGAACAACCTCTTCTACTCTTAATAAGTTGAGATCCATCTTCCACCCCAAAAATAAATAAGTGCATATGCACAGTTCTCTTAAGAAATACAAAGGAAAAAGAAGAGAAAGGCTTCCCGTGCAGAGAAGTGAAGCATGCAACTCTACTGGGGTACTGACCAAGCTCACTGGAAATGGAGAAGTATGTGTGTTCTTGCATGACTCCGATGGGGTAATTTCCAGGCCTACTGGCAGCGAAGCAACACCAGAGATGAAAACTTATACTCTGAAAATATTCAACTCGTGAACTAAACTACCCTTCCCAGATTCAAAACACTGATATCTAAGCTGAAATTTTGATTGTGTTTTATTAAGTTGGCAAAGGTTGAACCATGTATGTCCATGGGGAAAGTGGGGAAACTGAAGTAACCTACACAATGATTTCATACTTCCTGAAAGACCAAGGCCCTGTGCTAGCAATGAACCGAAATAGAGAATATGGAGTTCTACTAGTGTTTCACCAAGTGTTGTAACAGCTACAACCACCCTCTAAAATTTTGGCCTGCACCAATTTCGGAGCCTCCCTTAGAGAGTTTCACTTGATGAATGCACACACTTGGGTTCCCTTTGTGAGCTTGTGTGGGTCTTTACATTCACATTGCTTATTTATTTCACTCAAGTCTCTACATGTTGATGTGTAAATCATGCTTGCAGCCCTGTTTTGGTTATGCTCAAAGTCTTTGCTTCATATGTGTTTGTTGCGTTCACCCTGAAAGAATATGCGACACTCACACATGGAGTCACCTTCATTGTCGCTCAAGCATCATCTTGATCATGAATGATCAATCATGATTTTCACACTTCTCACTTGCACCATCGGTCAGTCATGTTAAACATGTGTGTTTGGATGGCTCATTCATTTCGTTGTCAATTCATTCGAGTGTGTGCTCGTATGATCACCTATGCATCTCTCTATTGTTCACACACTTAGTCATTTTTTGCTAAATTTCTGATGGCCAAACTCCTCATTGATAGCTGAACTATCACCCTTCTTTCGACTTGATCAATCGTCAACCAGAGAAATGTAGAACTACCAAGCTAGTTATTTCAAGCTGTGATTCCCGCAAGAAACTCAAACATCACTCATGCTGGCCACCTGGACAGTCGACCAATTGTTCATCTCAGAAATTGTGTAGTTCTCATGAGTAGGCCTCCCAGCCTCAATGCAATTTTCCCAGCCAGTAGCTCCCAACAGCATACTACCTCTTCCCTCTAGGAATTGCACAGTTTTTGCTACTAGTGACTGAGCAACTAACTAGTAATTCCCTCTGAGAATCGCGCAGATCTAGTTATCAGTGACTCCAGTAGCCAACTCACAGTTCCCTCTGGGAATTGCATAGATCTGGCTGCCAGTAACCCCGGTATCCAACTGACAATCCCCTCTAGGAATTGTACAGATCTGGTTGCTAGTGACCCCAACAGCCAACTGGTAGTTCCCTCTGGGAATTTTGCAGATTTGGATGCTAGTGACCCCAGCAGTCAATGGGCAGTTCCCTCTGGGAATTGTGTAGTTATGGTTGCCAGTCTCCCGGGCAGTTCCCCAGAAAATTTTTGCAATGCCTACCTACTGACCCTTCATGCAGCCTGACCCATTTGTCTAGAAAATTGAGCAAATTTGGATTCTAACTCCTGCTGACTGCTTATTCTTGAAAATTCCCAAAGCATGTCTACCCTTCCTTCATGCAGGCCAAACTATCCCTCCCAAAATTTGCACAATTTGTCCTCCCAGCTGAGCCAGACCTTTCAAACAGTCACTGTTGACTCAAAATGTCTATCTCCATTCTTGAGTGACTCTTGTGCAGTTTTCATCAGTATCTTCCTAGAGCCATCATCCTGCATCTTAGCCCCACTGCATCTCCTGATCACCCACATCTAAATGATCATCTGTCATGGTAGACTAGGAGGTTTTGGATTTGATTTCGTCTTGTCATGAGTGACTGTAGGTACAGGTACACCAACAAGCATGTCAAGACAATGAACGGGATGAATGAAGGGAGCACATGTAGATGGACAGGTTCACTAACACATAAATGAACGAAGCATGCAAAGCGAATGAACGAACAAAGCATGCAAAGTGGACAAACGTGACGAATATGCACCTTCGCGAACAAGTGAGCCTGTGAAACCTTCCAGCATGAAAGCAAGGAATGACATGCTTAAGCTTCATCAAGTGACCCAAGGACCATCAAAGACTCCATGCACTTCACCATGCAGAGGTGAAGCTATGATACACCATGAAGATATCTGTCACTCAGTAGCACTGTAGCTCAACTTGCACTCCAGCAGTAGCACAATTATACCACCATTGTCATGTCAAGTCATGTTGAGTCATGTCATGAGTCATGTTGCCCACATCTCCATTATGGACTTGTTGTAAATCAATGTGATGTAATGTGGAAGTCCAAGAGACCCACTTGTTGAACATAGAGTCATGCAAGTCAAAAATTCATGGAATTCGAATGGTCATGAGGGTAGTCGAGCAGCCACAAGCGTCAATTTCAGTTTTGGCTATAAATACCCCCCTCATTTGTACATGAAAGGAATTTTCACCTCAGCTCCTCCAACATAGCCAAGAGAGTCAGTAATCCTTTTCTTTGAGGAGTAAGTAGTGGCTCCAATGCCCCACTAACGGGGTTAGTGATGTATGGTGTAATGATGTGTCTTGGAACTTTCGCTTAATTCAGAGCACTGTCAACAGGCCAACATGTTTTCACACATGTATTTTATTTGTTGTAAGACTGATCTTTAACACTTGTAATGCATGTTTCTTTAACCATGTTTTCTATATTTGAGATGATTCATTTGTTGTAATGCATAATCTATTAATGGAAATGTGTTGTATATGATGTTAATGTTGTCCTGTCCATCTCGACTACTCTGTCGGACATCAGATAAACCTTTCACATGAACCTTGTTGTAACAACCGATGCACTCGTCTCGGACTGATCCCTGGAAGAAAAGAGAAGGTTGTACCCTTCTATAGGTCAGCACCTACGTACTAGTACATTAGCTAGTACAAGAGCTAAGGGGGTTGTAGCTCCCTTTGAGGACAAGCTGGAGAATGGGAGAAGGTTGTAGCCTTCTACAGGTAGAAGATTGCGCACTGGTATAAGACTGCACCAGTACAATAATATTGTAAAAAGAAGTTTCTTATTAAAAGAAGATGGAGACGAATTGCAGTAGGTGGTTTTCACCCACATTGGGTTTCCACCTTATATCTTGTGTTCATGTGTGTGATTTCCTGTACTGTTTACTGGACTTGATTACTTTTTTATTGTTCTGATACATAGATTAAGATTAGCTAAATAAATTAGAAGTCTGCGAGATATACACGGTTTTCTCTAAACACAGTTGCATATATACGCATGTTTAATTAACAAAAGTAGCGTATATCAATTTGTTTATGGAAATGAAAAATTCTTAAATTGCTAACACTGATTCACCCCCCTTCTCAGTATTATTTACAATGGATATAACCCCTAATCAACGTTCTAATGATCAACCATCCACTTCAATTCCACTTGTAAATCCACAGAAAGAAATCCCCAATAAAGAAAAAGAAAACAATCCTACCCAAATCCCTGCAGCTAAAACTCAAAACCTTCAATCAAAAAAAGCTTCTTTGCCTTTCAATTTGGGAGCAGAGATAGAAAAGTTGAAGATTCCAATCCCTTTGACACAACTAATCAAGAATGAACCTTACAAATCATAGATAAATCAGACCTTAGACTTTGCTGAAAATGAAGATTTAGTCAACTTTTTTGATGATAAACTAGAACTTATATTTGGTCTTGATGTTAATGGCAAACCATTAGAAGGAGGAGTTCCACCATTTTATATAAGCCTTAGTATCCATGAAAAGATTCTGCATAATGCAATGTTGGATTCTGGAGGCTCTCACAATTTAATGCCCAAATTAGTAACGGAAAGGACATAACAAGGCCCTACAAAGAGTTATTCTCATTTGACTCTACTCAAGTAAAGTCTCTAGGATTAATCAAAGATAGAGCATCCTAATGGACATTATAGTGGGTGACATCCCAACAAAGTATGGCATGCTTTTATCTAGATCATGGGGAGCCAAACTTCAGGGACCTCTTCAACTAGATAAGTCTTATGCAACAATTTCTATTTTTGGACAACCTAAGAAACTATATTGAGAAACCTTAATGAAATATATGGTAAGTAACCAAGACTGGCCTCAAAACTTTCCCATCTACTCCATACACTTAGACATTGACTCTTTTATTTTGTATAACACTGATCAGACTCAAGAAACACTTTTAGACAACATTGATACATAACAAAAAGAAAGTGAAGTTTCTACACAAGATAAGACTAATCAGACTATAGAGTTATTCAATGAACAAGAAGGTCTAATTGCTGTGAATGAGGAAGAGTTTATTCCACCAGATAGTGAAAACTATGATCATGAGATCTTTTGGCATTTAAAGTTTGATGGATTAGTAAATAGGTTAGGAGCAGAAGCAGGAGTGTGGATATATAACTTAGAGAATAATTATTGAGAAGGCCATGCATATAGACTAAATTTTAAATGTACAAATAATATAGCTGAATATGAAGCATTAATTTTAGGTCTTAAGATAGTTAGGAATTTAGGAGCTAAAAGAGTTTCTATTATGGGAGACTCTAAATTAATTTTAAAATAGATAGATGTTGTATATATGACTAAAGACCCTAGATTATGTTTCTATAGAGATACTATTGTAGAAATACTAAATACTTTCTTAGAAACAAAGCTTGCAATTATCCTTAGGAAACATAACATGCAAGCCCATAGTTTAGCAATGTTTGCGAGAACTTGTAAATTACCCTTCCAACCTAACTATTAGTACAATGCTGAAGTTAGGCACAGACCTGCAATTCCTAATAATTTGAAGAACTGGCAAATATTTACTAATGATACACAGATAAATAACTTTTTACTTTCAGAAGAAGAATTTTTAAATAATAACATACATACCGATACATCCATAGATCCTGACACTAAGGATAAGATAGAAATAAACAAGATAGAAGATGATAAAATAGATAGACTTAACCTAACTAAATTTAACAAACCAGATGTAGATAACTTAGAGCTAATGGAAATTGATGAAATGATAAATGAAGAAACTGAAGTAATTAATCTTAAGGATAACTTCTTACCAAAGGGATTAACCCCTCTCGAAGATTTATTTGATTCAAATGATGTTCCTAAGAAACGTAAGATGGAACCATTAAGATCTGACATTGAGGAATGCAAGATAGGCACTAATGAAATTCATAAAATGATCAAGCTTTCAAAATCATTACCTCCTACTGAAAAAGTGAAATACATTGAGTTGTTGAAAGAATTTAGGAATTTGTTTGTTGGGAGTTACGAGGACCTCAAATCCTATGACACCAACATCATCCAACGCACTATTCCTATAGAAGAAAAGCAAAAGCATTTCAAATAGAAACTAAGAAGGATCAACCATGTCTTACTACCTGGCATAGAAAAAGAAATTCAAAGGATGTATGATGCTAAAATGATTACACCAATTAGATTTTCTGATTGGCTATGAAACTTAGTGCCAACAAGAAAGAAAACATGTGAGATTAAACTCTGTGTGGATCTCAAAAACCTCAATAAAGTATCACTG
The DNA here is from genome assembly GCA_000404065.3 of Pinus taeda. NCBI lineage: Eukaryota > Viridiplantae > Streptophyta > Pinopsida > Pinales > Pinaceae > Pinus > Pinus taeda. The sequence goes on along the minus strand of APFE031204221.1, from coordinate 121,183 downwards.
AAAGACAATTACCCTCTCCCCAAGATGGATCAAATTTTGTAGAGAGTAGTTGGATCAACCAGAATCTCATTGTTGGATGGGTTTTATGGTTATAATCAAATCTTAGTTCATCCTGATGACCAACCCAAAACTGCCTTTACTACTCCTTGGGGCGCTTTTATGTATGTGAAAATTCCTTTTGGGCTAATGAATGCAGGAGCTACATTCCAGAGGGCTATGGATATAACCATTGCTAAATAAATTCATGATTTCCTTGTGATATATCTAGATGACATTACTATGTTTTCAAAGTTAGACGATCAACATTTAGATCATCTAAGGCAAGTGTTTACTAAATGCAGGAAGTATGGAATCTCCTTGAACCCCAAAAAGTCCTTGTTTCGGTTAGAGGAAGGGAATTTATTAGGTCATATAATCTTGAAAGATGGTACTAGAATAGGTCCAGCAAGAATAGAAGCCATCTTACAAATAAGACACCCCAGGAACATTAGAGAATTACAAGCTTTCTTAGGAAAAATGTTAGGTCCCTATAATACTAGTGTAACCCCTTATTTTTATTAGTACAACCCCCTTATTATATTGATGTGCTCATGTAGTCCCCATATTGTTATTATTGTGCCCCATAGAAGCCCACTATTGTTATTATTTTTCCCTTACATTATTATTGTTATGTCGGCTCTGATTATATTATGACCCCTTAGACTCCTATATATAGAAAGGAGGTCTTGTCATTTGTATCCACCATGAATTGCTCATTTGTGTAATGTAAATGAGGTTTCCCCCTTGAAGAGGCTTATTTCTAAGGCATTCGTCTATCTTTTTTATCTTCTTGATAGTTGGTTTCATAACATGTAGTATTGGTTCACGAGAAGTATGGATCATGGCGCATGTGTCCAGATTATAGGGAGCTCAACAAGCTCACTATTAAAAATAAATTTCCCATTCCTGTCATTGATGAATTATTGGATGAATTGCATGGACCAATTTACTTCACCAAGTTGGATCTTTGTTCAGGATATCATCAAATCAGAATGAAGACTGAAGACATTCCAAAAACAACATTTAGAACTCATGAGGGTCATTATGAATTTTTGGTCATGCCTTTCGGCATTACTAATGCACCTTCTATATTTCAAGGTTTGATGAATTCCATTTTCAAACACTTCCTTAGAAAATTTGTGTTAGTATTTTTTGATGATATACTAATCTAAAGCAAGGCTTGGAAGGATCATGTCCAACATATTGACATGGTCCTGAAACTATTGGAGGAGAAACAATTATATGCAAAAATGTCCAAATGTTTCTTTGGAGTACAAGATGTGGAATATCTAAGTCATATTGTATCTCATGAAGGTGTTAAGGTAGACCCTAGAAAAATTAAAACCATTAAGGAATGGAAAATCCCCACATCCATAAAGCATCTACGAGGATTTCTTGTGTTGATAGAGTATTATCGCAAGTTTGTTAAGAATTATGGGAGAATAGTAGCACCTCTAACAACATTATTGAAGAAAGATGCATTCTCATGGACTCCAGAAGCAATGAAGGCCTTTGAACATCTTAAAGAGGCAAGGTGCCAAGCACCAAGCTTAGCTACAGTGGACTTCAAAATAACCTTTATTGTGGAATGTGATGGCTCAGGAAATGGAATTGGTGTTGTTTTATTGTAATAACAAAAACCCATTTCTTTTGAAAGTCATCCAATCAAAGGAAAGTATTTACACAAAGCTATTTATGAGAAGGAAATGTTAGCAATACTACATGCACTTAAGAAATGGCAACCCTACCTAACGGGAAGACACTTCAAGGTAAAAACGGATCATGATAGTATTAAATAATTTTTATAACAAATATTATCCTCTTAAGAGAAACAAAAATGGGCCACAAAGATGTTGGGTTATGAATTTGAAATCATCTACAAAAAAGGGAAGAAAAATATTGTGGCAGATGCACTGTCAAGAAACGATGAGGATGTGGGAGAATTTCTTTGCACCATTTCTATTATCCAACCATATTAGATAAATGAAGAAAGGGATGAATGGAATAAGGAGGAAGAAGTGTGGCCACTCATTCAAAAGTTGCAAAAGATCCCAGTTCAAGAAATATTGATAGAACTTGATGAGGAAGGAAAAATCATATTGGAACATGGAGCAGTCACAGAAACAAGAACCCAATAGCTATGAAATCAATCAATTTTAGAGTATCTCAGCAAATTTAAGAACTTACCTGCTGAATATGGGAGGACAATAATTTTATATAGAAGCATCAAGAACTGCTCAAGTGTTGAGGACAACACCTTTTGAAGGAGAGGGGCATGTTAGGTCCCTATACTACTAGTGTAACCCCTTATTGTTATTAGTACAACCCCCTTATTATATTGGTGTTCCCATCTAGTCCCAATATTGTTATTATTGTGCCCCATAAAAGCCCACTATTGTTATTATTCTTCCCTTACATTATTATTGTTATGTCGGCTCTGATTATATTATGACCCCTTAGATTCCTATATATAGAAATGAGGTCTTGTCATTTGTATCATCCAAGAATTGTTCATTTGTGTAATTTAAAGGAGGTTTCCCCCTTGAAGAGGCTTATTTCTAAGGCATTCATCTATCTTTTCTATCTTTTTGTGAGCTGGTTTCATAACAAAAAATCAGTTTTCTTAGAAGATTTTATCTAGCCTAGCAGATTTAATTAGATCTATTAATAATATGTTGAAAAAAGACTCCACAATAAAATGAACTGTTGAGGCTAAGAAATCCTTTGAAGACATTAAAATAGCCTTAACTAAAACACCAGTACTAATCAGTCCCAAGTTTGATAGAGATTTAATTTTATTTTCCTTTGCTTCAAAGCACACAATAGCTACAGTCCTATTACAGAAAAATGACCAGGGCTATGAACAATCCATTGCTCTCTTTAGCAAAGTCGTGAGAGATGCCCCCCTTGAGATACAATATAATGGATAAACAGGCCTTGGCTTTGGTCAAAGCCATTAAATATTTTAGGATATACATCCTATATTCTCACCTAGTAGCCTATGTTCCTAATTCAGTAGTAAAAGACATCCTAACTCAAGATGGTCCAGATGGAAAGAGAGGGAAGTGGATTGCTACTATCTTAGAATATGATATAGAGATTAAACCAACGAAGTTAATCAAGGGCCAAGGTTTAGCCAAGCTCATGGTTGAATCGAAGTGTCGGGCCTTGGATATTAACTTTATTGTAGCAATAGATAATGAAGAGGAGATGGAGACTCCACTAATCATCCAGGCCTTTCTTGAATCACCATGTTATGCTTATATTTGTTATGTTTTACTAAATTTACAAGCTCCTCTTGAATTATCTAGGACTAAAAGTAGGGTTTTAAAGATGAAATCCGTAAGGTTTTTTATATTAGACAATGTTTTGTTTTGGATAGACCATGAAGGTATTCTTCTCAATTGCTTATTAAAAGAAGAAGTTGACAAATTTTTACAAGCATTTCATGCATGTGACTATGGAGGACACCTTTTCTAGAAGACTACAGTAGATAAAATCCTTAGAGTTGGTTTCAACTGGCTTACCTTGTTTGCTGATGTCAAGAAATATGTGACCTCCTGTCACAAATGTCAAATATTTGAGGGAAAGAAAAAGCTCTTATCATTACCCCTCAATCCAATCTCTACTGAAATACCTTTTCAACAATGGGGTCTAGTCTTCATCAGTGAAATTCAACCACCCTCCTCTACCCAACACAAATGGATCCTTACTGCCACTAACTACTTTACAAAATGGATAGAGGCCATTCCTTCAAGGCAAGCCATAGATATCGTTATCATAACCTTCCTTGAGACCAATATACTATCAAGATTTAGATGTCCAACTAAGCTCATTACTGATAATGCAACAACCTTTAAATCCAAAATAATGATAGAGTTCTGCAATAAATACCATATCACCCTTGGCCATTCCATAGCATATCACCCCCAAGGTAATGGATTGGTTGAATCCTCAAACAAAATCCTAGTAAATATCATCAAGAAGTTACTAAAGGACAACAAGAAAACTTGGAATAAAAATCTAGTCAATGCCTTATGGGCAGACAGATCGACTACTAAGAAATCAATTGGTACTTCTCCATATCAACAAGTTTATGGGATGGAAGTTGTCCTTCCATCCTCTTTGGTAGTGCCAGTAATGAAGATACTTCAAGAAATAAAGGGTGAACCAAATAGTATCCAAATAAGAATCAACCAAACTATACATCTACAACAAACAAGAGAAGAGGTTTATGGCGAGTCCCAAGTTGTGCAAGAAAAGATTAAGAAGATTTTTTATAAGAGAAACAAGGATGATGACTTCTACATTGGTGACAAAGTGCTAAAGTGGTACTAAAGGAGGGAAGATAAAGGAAAACATGAGAAATTTGATTTCCTAGGGAAAGGTCCCTATGTCATTTATGCTTATAGAGGAAGTAATGATTTCGTTTTAAGAGAGATTGATGGTACAGATGTAGAAGGTTGACCAGTGAATGGCCGAATGCTGAAACATTACTTTGAACATAATTACTAATTTTCATTTGTATATATTCTATTTTCAAAAGTCTAGTTTGTATTGGATAATAATCTTTGAAGTTGAAGCCTGAAAAGAAGGCCCTAAGCTTCAAAATATTCACTATCATAAGTATCAATAACAAAGATTCATAGAAGGACACTTTGCAAGGTAACATCAAAAAAAATTCCAAGGCTACTAATCTATAAAGTTCTTGACATATCACAAGGAAATTCCATTCCCAAGTGGAGCCAATGGCAGGTTCCTATACAAATAGGAGTCATAATTTCGAATATCTAAGGTTAAGCCTCGTAATATTGTACATACCTTTGCTTTCTGAAAAAATTTTCCATATTATAAAAAATAGAAAAATGTAAAGAGGGTATGTCCTAAAAGATAAATCAAAGGACAAAAAGAATAAGAAAAGGTCAAAAAATAAAATAATATGAACCCCCCCAAAAAAAAGGACCATGAAAGTGTGCAAGTTAAAATTCCAATACTATTTACTTTTATGCATAATAATCATTGTGTGCAACTTGTTATTCATGTCAAAATCTATGGTAATCAAACTGTTTAATCTTGGTTATTCCATTCTTTGAATTTCATGTTTATAGATTAGAGAATAAAATCTAACCAAACAGTTCAATCTTGGCAGACCATAGTTAGATAGAGAAAAATAAAAAGGAGCTCATCAACTTAATCTAAGCCCTTGGATGATATAAGGTTAGAATTAGATAGTTTTCTTTATGAAAGAAAAATAGATGAATAAGGGTTTTCTTGTCTAAATGCACCCTAAGAAATGAAGAAAATATGTTAGAGGTAAGAAATGTGTAAGTAGAAGAAAGGTTACTGAACTACAAAGTTACTTGGAACAAAGAACATGCATCACGCTTATACACATCTTTCAACATGTATGGTCAACTATGAAGGAAAATACAAAGGTTTACTATTTCATATGATTAACTCCCCCTCATCCACTTTTCCCCTTCTCTTACTAATTTTCTATCTATAATTATGTTTTAAGTAATTTTAACCCTACAATTCAAAGAGGCTCGGAGCATTTCTCTAACTTTTGGAGGGACCAGACCATCGGCTTAATGAATTATGGATGCAAGTACTAGAATCCCCTTCATAAACACATCCACCCTGCATACAAGCCATTTCCCCTCATTACCCTAAGAAAACTTATTTTCCTAAGGTTAAATTCCATTTACCTAGGAAAAGTAATAAAACCCCCATATAAACCTGTTTTCCTAAGGTTAAACTCTATTGACCTAGAAAAATTAATAAAACCCCCATATAAACTCCTTTCCTAAGGGTTAAACCCAATTTACCTAAGGAAAACAACACCCCCCATGAAAAACCCTATCGCACAAAAAACCCACAGAAAAGCCTTTTTTCCTAAGTTTTAATCTCAATGTGCAATCACATGCACTTTACCCCTTTTGAGATAGGAAAAACCCCTCTCCGCCATCACTTTCATATTAGTTCTTAATTTTATTATATAAACCCATTATAACTCTTTTCCCCTTATTAAATTAAAACCCTATATAAAATACCCCAACCCCTTAGTTTTAATAAAAACTATTGAAATTACCCCTTATCCCACTATAAATCTACTCAAACTACCTAACCACAGTAAACTAAGTTAATCCCGCATCAACTTCACCCGACTCCCTAATCTCTCTTTAGGCCTAACATGATCGCTTTTAGCCTATGATTAAAGCCTAAACTAATCATATATCGTCGTGATTAAACCTTGTGCCCCCCTTCAATCCCTGTTCATTTCACCCCACCCAGCTCTCCCACTCGACTACCATTTGATCGCCTCCGTGCAGATCCAACAGCCCAAAGCCATATCGACCAGGCCCAATGGACTGCCTTTACCCGCTCGATAAGGTGGTTTTCCACTGACCCCCAATGGCTACGTGTCACGCCCTAACACTGATCTGGTGACCCCTCCTCAAAACCACCCACACCTAAAAGTGGTACGACAACCTCCTAAAATCACTTCCACATCATTCAGATAAATTGCCCATCATCCGTTGGAAATGAATTACACACCATTTTTTGAAAATCCACCCGTTAAAGATTTAAACCCCCAGAAACTTGTGTTTTCTCACTTTTCACTAGTTTTACACTATAAACATATGAAACCCTCCAGTGCCACCATGTGCCTGTGTGATGAGATTTCCACTCAAATTACATCCAAAATGCTACCCTAAAACCTTTTCCAGGCATCCCATTGCAAATAGAGCCATCAAGCACCCTTCATGCAGACCGAAGCTTTCTTAATTGTTATTGAATTTTTCAAGTTATCTGGCTAAGATCAGAGCTTGGATAAATAGTTTTGATACTAGTCAAAGAACCTGTTTACTCCAAGACTCAGACTAGAAACCTGTTAAAAGACCAAACTCAAAAGAATGAGACTAGTTATACATGCATAGAAGATGAATACCAATACACTCGGGGCCAAGAAGAAGACAGTTATATAGATCAGTGATAGTTCAAAATAGAGCAACCAGACCAGAGATGCAGATGAACAAAACACACTGAAACTTGATCAAAATCCACTTCTGATTGTTGATACACATAAAAAACATAAAAATTTACTGTTGAAATACATAATAAATTCTAAATTGTAACAGTGAAAGGAAAAAACACAGAATGGATACAACCTCTAGTGTAAATGATTCAAATAGCCAAAGCATAAAGAGCTAAAAGAAAACCATAAAAGCCAGTAGCACAACAATAAAAGGGACAACATGAAACCTTTCATTAGTTGCCTCTATCTTCTTGCAAGAAGATATTTTCTATTTCCTAGATTAAATCTCAAATGATTTTGAGATATTTGTAATAACACCTTAGTATAAATACTTCACAAATTGAAGCATGTAGGGTGGATTCTTAGATATTTCTTTAGACTACTTGATTGAAAGACTATAAAAGCTATTGGAGAATTGACTGAGCTAGCAAGCTGTATTGGTGAATAAAGACAAGATATTTCAAAGGATTCATGTGCAGAGCGAAGTGTAGACAAGTATTTCCTCACGTTATTGTTATCTCTTTAAGTTTTAATACTGTTGATCTAAATCTGGATGCCATAACTGGAAGTATTATATCAGAATTTTTTTAATTACACTCCGTTATAACAGTTAGGCCAATCTATGTTTTCTACAAATAATCTAAGTTAAGGAATCATAATTTCTCCTTAGTTTAGGTTGTTTCTTTTAATCTATAGCAAAAGATTCATAATTGCCATTTGTTTCTGATTACCCACCTATTCTTCATTTCAATCCTGGTCTGAGAATTCTTAATTTCTCTCTCACCCTGGTTAAAACCTTTTCCATACCTCTGGCCTAAAGGCCCACATTCTGCTCTGCTATCTTGCCCTTTGAACATTCCCTTTAGTGAGTTGATCCAGTTTTGCTACCTTTATTTTGACTCCATATGCCCAATGGTTTAGAGACATCATTCTATCCATCTGGTTAAATATCACCACCACCCAGTCATTCAATACAAATCAAAAACCCCCCTAAACCTTTAAGAACTATCCTAATATCCCAGCAAAACAAAGCTAAATCATATAGAGAGCCCTCTCTAGAATTAGGTTGGCTAGAGCCTCAGCCTAAAAGTCAGTTTGTGGTTACCTTAGTCATTTTCTTTCTTCTTATAACTTCTAGAGAAAATTCTAAGTGATCACACATCCAACATCACTCCAAAAAGTTCAAAGGACATCGACAAATGGTTACATAAAAGGAAAAGCATCCAATGTCATTACAACAATTTCATGTAACAAAATATGGTTATATAAGAATAAAGGCATCTATTGTTATTATAGCAAATTCAAGTGAAACTAAAATATGGTTATGGTAAAAAATTTCGAATCATGAAATCTTTGTCATATATGGAATTTCAAAATTATGACATTTAGGTTTTAAAAGTAATTTTGACACGTTTTTAAATAATTGTGTTTGACATATTTTTAAAATATAATTATTTAAGGCAGATTTTGGGAGAAGGCACATTTAATTATATAATTTTTATAAAAATATTTTGTAGAAAAATAATTAAAATTTTTTTATAAGATTTTATTTAATAGATTTTGATAAAATTATGTTTAAATATTTAAAATCTATATTATGAGAGCTAATTTATTTTTAGATCTCTAAATTTTTCAATTACTATTTATTGCAAGTGTTTGCAAATTATAATTATGTAGAAAATAAAGAACAACAAAATAAAACTCGTAAATAATGAACTAACACAAATTATAACCTAGCCTACACTTTTAAGAGAAAACCTATTTGGAAGGTGAGGCTACTATGTTCTCTTTCTTTGAATGAAAATGGATGCAAGTACAAAAATGTGAGGTCTATGACTCATAACTTGCTACAATGCAAAAATTCTTTGTATTATCACTCATCTTAACCAATTTTGACTACTCTACTTTTCTATGGAACAAGATGCACTTGAATAAAATGAAACTCATGTCCGTCCGACTGGTCTGGTTATAACATAGTTTGACAACTTCTTAGTGGTTAATTTTCACTCTGACAACTTCTACCTAGAGTTACAATATGGACTCTTCTGGAGTCTCCTTCAACATGATCACTTGGCTAAGCCTTTTTCTAGGAATATTAGTGGCTTAGATGGCATTATCTTGAATTATAGTATTCAAAATAGGAAGGTCACTTTCTTAGTGGTATAACTTTTGCATAGAACTTCAATTGAGGAGATTCTTCTAATGTTGGAAAGTATAGTATGTAAAATAACATTAAAAGCTCTCATGCTCAGGAAAAAATATTTTACCCCATAAAACATAATTTTATTCATCAAATCACTTTCAAAGGTTTCAGACCCCATTTTTTTCAAATTGGGTCCTGCATTCTCTAAGTTACTTCCTCCACCTTCTCCACTTTTAAAGCTTAAATATGGATGAAAAGTAATAAGATCATCCTATCTAGACTACACCTCCCTTCTTGGGAGGCTTTTGGTCTCCAAACACTTATACTGAATGAGGTGAGAACAAAATTTCGTCACTTTTTATTAGGTGTACCATTTAGTCTTTCCTTTAAATTGTCCTTTCAACCCAATCTACCAAAGGTCATACTGCTCATATCTTCTGGTTTTGAAACTCTTGTCCAAAATTGTGTCCTTTGTCAACTATACCTTAGCATTTGATGCCAAATACCCTATAGAATGTAGGACTTCTTACTCTTCCTAGTATAGCATGGAAGGCTAATAGAGTTTCAATTTCTATATATTTTCCACCGAGTAAATGCACATGTGCTAAAATAGAATGATTATATAGGGGTTATCTCACACCTCTTCTACTAACTCAAACATACCATATTATAAGTTCTTAATTTTCTTACCAAGACTTTCTAGCCTCTCCTTGATCAACTGTAATATATTTTGTCTCATGCCTTGAGTGAACTATCTATTCTATTTTGATCATGATTTCACTTGTATTTTTCATTTGACTTCTATAATGTCTCTTGTACTTATAGATGGATCTGACTAATCTTATCAACAACACATTTTACCCTTAAGGTATAGTTGTAAGATCCTCCCTCATTCCTCCTTGGTGTCCATAAGGAATATTCAAAGGAGAAGGTAGAAAATTTATAAAATAAGTTTCAAATGGGGACATAATAGTAGAAGTGTGGACTAGTATGTTATAAAAGTGTTGTACATACACTAAATTTTCATCTTAGGTCTTCAAACACGTCTAATTATAACCCTTCAAAATTTGCATCATAGTCCTATTGACTACTTTTATCTTCCATATGTCTGTTGATGGAATGTTGTAGACCCCTTCAACTTCATGTATGTATTTCCCCACAATGTAGTCCAAAATACATTGAGAAATTTTGTGTCCTTGTTTGAAACGATGCTCCTTGGTATTCCAAGTGCAGCTAACCTGTCCACAGAACAAGTTTGTTGCTTCTTATCAGCAAATGGTATTTTTAAAAGAGCATCAAAACACGCATTTTTTCGATTGTGTCACCTACCACAAACATGTAGTCATGTCCCTCCTTGCTTGTTAGTCAACCTCAGAGTCCATGGAAACGTTTTATCGAGGATGAGTGGGTATAGGTAAGGGATGATATAGAACCTATTTCCTATTACTATGCTTTGGTAAGACATGCCATGCATCTTCTTATGAACTTAGCTGCATATTCTTGTATATTGGGCCAATACACATACTACTAGAAGTTTGCCATTGTATTTTCAACACCAAAATTCCCTACAACATTGGAGGTGTGAGCCTCTCTAATCAACTACATTTGCTCATCTTTACGAACAAAAACATTTTTCAGCCATTAGAATGATCCATCCTAGAGACGTTAGTCAACTATACTATCATGATCATGCATATGAATTTAGCTCTGTAACAATTTGCATTAGGGCATAGATCCCCTTGTCATAGCTAGGCTAGTTAGGAACTTCCCCATGAAATGCTTTAGAATGGTAGCATATAGGCCTTCCTCCCTATATCAATATCGTTCGCATAGCATACTCACTCGCATTCATCTCCACTTCAAAGGGATAGTACATGTTTGGTAATGCAAGAACTAGTGCTTCACTGGTTTTCTTCTTTAACTCCTCAAAAGTCCTCTACTAACATTTGTCCCACTAGAAACTCTTCCAATTTGTTCTTATATGGAATGGTGTTGCTACTACTGGAAATGAGGCTATCAATTTCCTACAATATTGTGCTACCCCAACGAAACACTTAACCACAAAACACATTAGTAGGCACCAACTACTTCACGATGGCCTTCATCTTGGAATGACCTATTTTCATTTCTCCTCCACTTGTCACATACCCTAGATACACCATAAATCACTGTGCAAACTCATACTACTTCTTGAATTCGCTAGGAGCCAATGCTTCTTTCATTTTTGTGGCACCTGCATCCTATGCGAGTTCTACTTCCGAGAGTAGCATTTTATACCAGTATATCATCCAAATTTAAATAAAAAATGAATCTATGAAAGGAAACAATATATCAATGATTAACCTCATAAACATAGCTAGAGCAATGTATAGGCCAAATGGCATGACTAACTATTCATACAAATATTTCCAATTTTTAAAAGCGAATACCTTGGAAAAATGATGCTAACTATAAAATCTTGTTAATACTTGAAAACAAAAACTTTGAACAACAAATTAGAGTGTATTTAGACTACCTTGGCTATCTAAGAACAAAAAAATAAAACTATTGCCAAGCCTGTGTCTCCTAGTTCTAATCATCGTATAAAGGCGCCAACTGCTTTTTCGTTTTTATAAACATTCGCATAGGAAAGTCTTGTTACGTTAGTTTTCTAAATAATCTCTTGTTCAAATTTAATTACTTTTCTAAATAACCATTTGTTTAAACGGAGTTACTAAATTATACCTTGAATAAGTTTAGACTCCAAAAATATTATGAAAAAGTTTTTACCACACTACCCAGTGATTTCCCTATTAAAGCTAACAATAAAAAACACTTTAAAACTAATTCTTATCCTAATTAATCCTAAATAAATATTATTATTAATTTATATATAACTATTAATTTTACCATTAATATTATTATATAATTTTAAAGTATTTATCAACTTTACCCGGCTAAATTCAACAATTATTAAAAAAATCAACTATACAATTTTATATATATTATATATATTGATTTACTTTATATATATATTTTAATATATACTTATATATATTTTATATATATGGATAGATATACTTTTTGAGTACTCTATCATCAAAAGGCGCCTCTTCACGCCGCTCTGTCCCTTGTAAGAAATCATGACGGGATTGACTTAGTGCCTCACGTATTCCTGTGTTGTTTTTTTATTGACTTAGAGCCTCACGTATTCCTGTGTTGTTTTTTTATTGACTTAGAGCCTCACGTATTCCTGTGTTGTTTTTTTGGTTTTTTTTTGTTGGGGCTAAAAACACGAACATATAACTTTGTATTGATTATTTTTAAATTCCAGGGTCATTATTTCGATTGCGAGAGGCCGGTAATATTATATCTCCGGGAGGGTAGCTTAGTTAATGAATATGAGAGACCATCTGACATCAAATAAAATATTCTATTCTTTTGAATTACACTACTTATTTAATAAACACTTTCAAAAACTATCTAAATTGTTTAGAATTTGACACTCAGGCATGCATATGGATGCACTGTATAAAATCGAAAAAACAAAATCAATGAGGAAATGAGTGCTACCATTGCACACGTAGCTCTCTGCAATCTGCAGATACAGTAGAGTGGCAAATCATAAGATTAGGTTGACCAAACCAAACCTTTTTATACGTAGAAAGTGAAAACCCTTGCTCGTTTTACAACCCAACACTTTCCCATTTCAACTATTCATCTTTACAGAGCAGACATAAGCCTGACTAATTTATCCATAGAAACTGGAAACCCTTTCTAGTCTTACAACCCATCACTTTCCCATTTCAACTGCTCACCTTTACAGAGAGAAGACATAGGCTTGAGTAGTTTATACACTAAAATTCTTCAAAAGCTGACATTGCAGTTATAGTTAAAAAATCCACTCATGGATTCAACAAATTAGGTATATAAAATATGTCAACTTATGTCATGCATGCATTCACAATCTGATGCGTAGTTTGAATTTCGATGGAGCGAAATAAGGAGGATTTTTATATTGGGGAATTCTGTGCATCCTAGGTTAAAGTAATTTATAATGTTTCATAGGGTGTTGATATCATTAATTCTTAAATATCCATTTCAAAGGATTTTATACATTTAATGACTTTCTTTATGACTTTGCCATGACATGTATATTATAACGTTTAAAAGTAATTAGAAGTTTATACCTTACCTTTTGAGCTAATTGGAATGATGTAGAAAAGATCCCAGATTAAATTTAACTAATATTATTATAAATTTAATTATATTAATAACACATAGCCCATACTTACATAAAATTCATAATTAGATTTATCCTGCATATATCCAAAAACAGCCACCAAAAGAATTAGAATCATAAAAACAATAATCTAAATTATTAAAAAAAAAATAAAAACAATAACATAAATTATTTTTCAGAGAAAATTCTTTTTCTGCATCATTAGTGTAGGATTATTGAGAAAGAGATTGTAATGAGCTCGTAAGAACTTGTAATTTTGAAAGTTACCATGGTAAGAAATTAGTGTGAACTGCTAATATTACTTTTTGTTAAAAGATATTGTTTATTTATGAAATGGAATATATTCTAGAGAAACGCTGGCAGTCTCCTAAGGGAGGATTTGCAAAAGAAACAGTTATAAAAACTGAAAAGAAAACTAACCCCTCAGCCAGGAAAAGGTCCTGGGAGGGAAAATCCCTGGTATGTTGGGGGACAGAGAGGGAGAGAAAATTGAAAGAAAAAAAAGACAGGGTTAAGTCTGGTGAGGACCAGATAACCCTAGCACAACTGTGCAAGTGTCTTGTTGAGGGCTACAGGCCTCCAAGACAGCTCGGGGGGAGAATCCAATGTATCAGTGGATCTCATGGTTGGGTGGATAAGAGCAAGCTTGTAGATTGCAGGTGAACTTCTGGAGCTATAACACTGGTGCCTATTGAAACAGGTATGTGTTTTTCACCTGAACTGGACTGCTGTATTAATGTGCTGGATATGTGAAATGAAGGTATCGCTGTACCTGAGTTCTGTTGTTAACTAGACGATACAGCTTATCCATAATATCCTAACCAGTGTCTAAATGTGCCTAGGAACTGACTAGTCAACCCGATAGGGAATATCTGGTACATTCTATGCATGGAAAACTGTGTAGAGTTCAATGCATGATACCTGTAATAAAATGATGCTAGATAACTGTGGAAAGAACATTGCATGATAACTGTATATAAGCGATGCATATAGTTATATAGAAAACTAGTGCTCATTCTACGTGTAAAGTCAAGCATAGCAACGATATAATAACTCAGAAAGATTATATTCATATACCAAGAGTACGTGAGTGTGTGGTGGCCGTACAGGACCCTGTTAACCCATGAGAGGGTTTTTACACAGATTATTAATACAACACCATACACCCGTGGAAGGGTTTCTAAATAGACAATGTTAAAATGATTAAATAAACTGTGAGAGGGTTTCTATGCAAACAATCATTTAAAGACATATAACCGTGAGAGGGTTTCCATATAGTTTAACCGTTCAATCACCCAGAAACTGCGAGAGGGTTTCTGTACCCATTTACAACGTAATGACCATATGAAACACCAGAACAATGCACAAATTAATTGTATCGCTGGAACAGATGTAGGAGTATATCGAAACAAGCAACACAAGACAGAATAAGTGAGGCAGGTTCAGGTGGAACCGTCGGGCCTGTACCCCCGGTTGGCCTCGATTTGCATATGTATAAACACGAATAGGTAAACCATCACAGCCTCATTACAGAACATAACAAATAATATCAAATATGGTATTATAAAACTGTCATGGAAACGGCCGTTGAACCGCCACATACAGTCACACCCTTGCAAGTTAGCAAAGGGATGTTGGAAATGAAACCCTCAAAAGGGGTATGACTCGGCCCTGTCAAACCGAGGAAATATATATATAACGGTAAACAAGATGAGCATGTATCATTTGAAATCAAACACCCATGTAAGGCCGAAAACAAGCCATAGATTAACTAACCAGATAATGACGACCTGTATATTGCATTCCCCAGGAAAACAAGGAAAATCATACATCAGCATCGAAGTGAAATAACCCTTATGGGTATTATAACAGTTTAATTGTCAAAGAGCAGAGAGCCAGAAAAAATAGACTCACGGTCTCGCTTAAACACAAAATTAATCACAGTAAACATTCTGGAAATAAGAGGACTCATAAGAGATGAGCATTCCGTCCCGAGTCGAACTGTTCCAGTTTCGGCAAGGAAACCGTGAAACCATTGATTTAAACATACAATGTGCCAAATAAATCACAATACTAAACTGTAACCAGAGAAGGACGTAGGTATCGGCATGGGGAAGCCGACCTCGTACCCTAGCCAGGGTTTAGCCGCAGAGGAAAAGCCCTGAATCAATACATAAGGAATGCCATGAGGAACCCCTCAGGCCGAAAGGAAATACACGAAAGCTTCCAGATACAACCGCCTAACATATTAACCTATGCACTGAACTATTCATGTGTAGATAATACCTGGACAAGCCTCGGCTGTAACATTCTTCTCTGTGGTGGAAGGAGGGATGAGAACCTGTAACCTGCACATGAGAAACGCATCTAGAGTAACCAGGAACGCCATAAAACATAGGCAAGATAACCTGACAAGTAATGCACTGTGTGATATTCAACAAATGACAGTTGACAGAGTTCAATGTAACGGCGGGTTATCGTTGTGGTTACCTGAGATAGCTGTCGAGATGGGGCAAGTGTTGCAGGGTGGAGTGGCGGAATGGAGCGAGGGTTCAGCCCTTCTCCCAAATGCAAATGAACCTGTATCAAGTGACTCGGCGGTATAAATGGGACCGATAAACCCTAGGCCAATACCAACCCTTGGATCCTTGCAGCAGATCCTCACTGTTCCTTTGTTCAATGTTTTGGCATGCAAGTCCAGCGACCTCCCCAAGGCTTCACATGGCCTCTGCACGGCGGTGGCCACCTGGCCAAGGTAGGTGGAAGACATTTAGTACTCCGACCACATCTGGCACCGGAACCCAGTCGGAAAGGTTGAATGGATCGCCATGATTCCGTTGACCTCAAACCATGTTAAGAGTCATCAATGAGCCCTGAACCGTAAGTTAGGTGTTGGCATAATACATGTGAATCATTGCAGCATGGTTAATGCTTTAATCCGATGCATTACGTATATATATATGTGTTTATATTACCAATGTCAAGCTTATGTATATGTTCATATTTAGAATATGGTCGTTGTGTGGTGGGTTGGGTAAGGTTTAGGTAGTAAAGGTTGTCATAAATTTATTTTTTTTATGGTGTATTACCGTGGAGTGTGACAGAGATCCCCATCAACAATGTTTAGCCATTTTCATAGTAAATATATTTAATAAATTATATTTTAATATTGTGTGTTTGTATGGTTTTTCTTTATGAATCTTATGATGCCATAGATATTATTTTTAATGGTTTTATAGAGAGTGATATCTTCTTCTTAGAAGATATTGAGATTAGGGTTATGTAACTAGTTAATAGGAAAATTAACCATATTGAAAAGTATCAAGTTATTCTTTTTAAAATGGAAATACCTATCTTTATCTCACAAATACACAAGGTCTTTAATTTTGAGGTGAAACAATGTTTCCTTAAGCCTTGAATACAAAGTCTTATTGTATTTATCTTAAAATGTTAAGATAAAATAATTCCATGTAATTAAAGGACCATTATTATTAGCCACACTTTAACTAGGTTGTACTAGATTCTTTTAGAGAAGAAGATTATCCTTTGGATTAGATGGTTCCAAAGGTCGACCAACAACTTATGATGTGATTAATCCGACGCTAAAGGTCAAGGTGAGTTTAGGAGATATCATTCAATTCTATACCATCTTGTTACTCTTAGGATAATTGTAGATGAATGTTGCATTAATAAAGTTGATATCTTCTCTTGTTTTGTTGACTTTAAAAAAGTATTTGACATCATTCCTAAGACAAAGCTTTGGAAGAGGCTAGAAGATATTATGGTTCCTCTTGAGTTGATGGTTGTTGTGACAAGGTTGTAGAAGTAATTCATTACCGACCTTAAGACCAAAGGTTGTAGAAGAAAGCCATTACCGACCTTAAGATGACTCACCGTTGGTGGGAAGAAATTAAGTGCACTATACGAGTCAATAAAAGTGTCCTTTATCCCCTTCCCGTTTTGGCAGACACATTCATAAGCTAGAAGAGTGTTTGGAAGATGTAGATTGCATTAGCCTCATGCTCATTGTTTTATTTATAACTTTTTTTCTTTGTGCTAATGCTATTATTCTTTTGGAAAGAATTCATTACATCTTCAAAACCAATTGAGAATCCTCCAACATTTCTACTCCAAGATAGTTATGACTATTAATACCGACAAAATTAAAGTAATGATAATCAATCCAAATACATCACCTATAATACCTTCATTTATGACAACAACTAATTAGAGGAAGTTCCTTAATACAAATAGTTGGCAATAGATGACATCCATCATAACACTAATTAGCCTTGAGAAAAGGATAAATGGAGGTTGACAAGATACTTGGAAAAAATTGTAATAAAGTAGATCCTTGGATATGAGATTAAAAAAAAAAACCCTTTTGAGACTATTCCTGATCTTGCCATTTTATATAGATCTGAAGATTAGCATCGCAAATATCCATACTCTCATGAAAGAAAACTTAATAAATCCAAAAATAGTTTATAACCTACAACCTTAAAATTAGAAAAAACACTCTCTACCCTATGTTGTTCAAGGAAGAAAACATTTCTCTAATTAAAAATATAATACAAACATAGAAAAAATTAAATCAGTTAAAAAACCATTTATATAACTTTAACTATATAAAAAAATAAAAAAATTAAACATATAATTATAGCCTTAACTAACCTGGCTATAACAAAAGCGAATATCAACAAAGTAGTAAATATAGAAAAATAGTAAAAAGTATAAAAATAAAATATTTTCTTAGAATATAACTTTCAATATTATAAATCTATATAATACTTTTACTTTTTAACATGCTTTGGAAGTACATGAAGAACCTATTAGGTGAAAACTCAGAAGTATAAGAAATAGGGGTAAATTTTACACGGATAAAGAAATTTATTGTGGCGTATAAATTTGACTAGGAGTCACCAGTACGGATATGAAATAGTTAAAATATGTGGAGAAACAATGGGCCAAGCTACTCGAGACATCACTATTTTGAGCCAACGAGAATAACTAGATAGTCAAGGTTTAGGAAAACTGGGAAGACACATTTAGAAGTTGGATCTGTGTTGAAGTATTAACAAAAGACTATTATCTACTATCTTTCCGATCATTACATTATTATGTGGTCTAAGTCAGGAAAGCATTGATGAGGTGATGCAAGATACAATGTCTCAAATTTTTACTTGAATTTTTATCTAACTAATGTAACAAAACACAACAAAATTACAAAATTTAAGTTGTTCATTTAAAATTAGACAATTCAATTAATTGAATTTATAAAAGTTATTTTTTTAAATCACCTTAAACCATAAATATGTTTTTTTTAATCATCTTAAACCATAAATTTTTAACAAGCTTTTTACCAAAAAGATATTTATAAAATCTAATTTTAATGTAGGGAAATCCAATGAAACAAGGTTTTTCGCCAAAAAAAAATTTGTAAAAATTAATTTTGTCTAATTCTAATGAAAGAAAATCTAATGAAAATATTAAGAGAGAGATTACCCATGCACATCCATTAGAATTGGAAGTAGTGAGGATTTAAGAAAGGATCGCGGTATAAAATAACTAAATTTCTGTAACTTACAAAATACATGTGAGGGAAGGGATTTTGAAATTTCTATAAGTTAGAAAAAAATTGTAAAAATTTGTAAGGAAGAGATTTTATATAATTATATTTTTGAGTATTTAATAATGAAATTTATATTATATATATATATATATATATATATATATATATTATATATATATATATATAATTTTAAGATTTTTATTAAATAATTTTAAGAATTTACTAAGATGAAATTTCATTGTTAATTTTTCTATTTTATATATGAAGCATTATTTTATAATTGTGTAAGTTTTGTGTGTTGTAAAAATCTTAACTTACATTTAAAAAATATTGGTTGATTATAAGTTTTTGTTGTATTTGTTTTTTTTAAATATTGGTATTATATTTTATATAATATTTATCATATATTAATTTACTCTTATCAATTTTTTTTGGTAGGTTTTTTAATTTCTTTTATTATGAATTATTTTATTGTAACATCATCTTAATAATAATAATTATTTTTATTATTATTACCTATTTATTTACGTATTAACTGAAACCATAATTATTATATTAAATCATATCTATGCCACGGAGCTATGTAAGATTCCAAAGCACATCTTGTTAATTTAATTATGCAATACTGCCCACAGTTGGCTCTCCCATACCTTAAGGGCTCGCATGGCCTTCCATAAGGCAATCAGACTATCACTCGACTTAGAATTAAATGTTGGCTATAAATGGCTCCACGTGGTTTGATCTCAAGCGACTATGTGGTTGGCAGTTGTCCATCATTTCACTCTGGCTGCAATGTGGTATGAATCTTGTCCGTTGGTCAAGTTTGGGGTATCTTATAGTGAAGAGGGCTTTAGGCTCGTCAAACTACTCAATACACTGCTTCCCGCCAAAATGTAGCACATTTGCAAACCTAGGTTGAGGGTTTTGACTACCCTGCAACATTTCGGCTCTCAGTTTCTCTGCTGGTTCTTCATCTCAGCCTCCATGCTCCATGGCTCCGCCTGCTCGTCCTCCATAGGGAGTTAATCCCGAACCTTTACCTTTGCTGTATCAGTTCTTTATTTCGGGTCATTATCTGTATTTACATGGGATTATTCTAGCACATAGGGTTAATACATCCTCTTGTTGGTCAGTTTTGGCATTGATCCCTTCAGATGCTGTGAGCAATGGTGATTTCCATCATTGGCATGAAAAGCGTAAGTTCCTATCAGTGAAAAGCTCTTATAATTCTTTCTATTCTTTTTCCACACATTCTTCTAACCCTGGAAGGGATTTATGAAATGCAATTGGACAGCTGGTCTAATATTTGATCTAAGATAATTAATAAGGTATTACACACTCATGTGCATGGATGTGCCCATATTATTTTGTGCAATGGATCGATAAGATTGCGAAATACACAAGCAATGAAGTGGTAAAAGAAGACATAATAGGAAACTATAAACACAACAAGTTTAATAAGGAGTTCACCCAATACTCCTAGGCTACATCTCCTAGTCCAACCTTCAGTGGTGGCCTCTCTATTATGTTTTCAAAGCAGAGTTTTTACAATTGTGAGCTCAATTTGAGTCTCACACAATAGATATAAATCAGCAAGACTGTACTTGAATTCCCCAAGTCCCAGGAGTACACAAACTCTCCTTACTAACTCTCGACCTCTATTGGTCACAGTAGTATGAGCCCAATCTGAGACTCATACATCACAGGCATTACAGAGGAGTGCGCTTAAACCTCTCAAGCCTTCTCTAGAGTGCACAGACTCTCTGACTCTCTCTGTCTCTATCTTACTACCTCTCCTCTCCTCTGCTTACTTTTTTCTTTCGGCTTACTAATTTCTTGGCTTACTCTCTGTTAGTTTGTGGCTTTAAAGCCAGTCTGCTCCCTGACTGTTCGTTTCTGCTTCCCAGCTTTCCGGTTCCCCTACCTCTGTTCTTTTGAATCCCTCTGTCCTGCATAATCAGTCACTGTATAATGCTTCACGCGGAGGTGGCCACTGATTTCATAACAGATGAGTGTCATTTCTCTTGGACATATTTGAAATGGTCGTTTTTTCCATTAACTCCAAGAATACCCATGAAACACGACCTTCTACCAATGCATTGTCCATATTGGACTTCAAATCCTATAAAACTCTACCTGTTGACCCCGTCAAATCCGGCCATCCATCGGAATGCGTCTACACCCTTGATCTGGGGGCCCTAGATCCTACGGTCATCATTCATATCAGGTGGCTAAGTAACATGATGTTTACCCGTCCGATGTGAACATTTTTCTCTCTCTTCCACCAGACGTGTGGCACTCGCTATATGGCATTGGGCGGAACTCGGTCAAAACCGCTTACTGCTCGTAGCGCCTCTGATATTTTGTCAGTTTTGTGGAATCCCGCTTTCACGAAATCAAAATGATATCGGTTGCATTTTATAATTTTTTGGGTCCGGGTGCTTACGAAATTTCCTTCTTTGAGGGGCTTTCCCTACGATATGCGATTAGTGACTTGTCACTAATTGCATATCAAAAACTACCCCCATTTCTTGAAATGGCCTCTACATTTGCTAATTTGCGATAGCGCGTGTTACAATGGGTCGACGGTCTACGCGCTTGACCGACATTCCTCGTTGCTCTACGCTAATCACAAATTGCAACTGTTATGAGGATATCTCCAATAAGCTTGATCTTTGTAATACTTTTAATCCTTGATATGATTTTTAAAGAGTTCATGAGAACTTATAGAGTGTTTTAGGATCCAATTGGATCACAACCTTCCCACTAAAAAATATTTTGCACCACCAAAAGTTAGTTTTTAAGCATCAATCAAGTGAGGATATAGATTCCTCGCTTGCCCAAATTATATACATCTTCCACTGGTTGGTTTTGAACCTCTGAGTCCAATCTTAAGGTACTCAACATCCCCTCTATGTGTAGTTCTCACCTTCTTGTCCAAAACTGTATCTTCTTGCAACTCATTGAGATATTCAGGCAACAGATCATCAATACAAGGCAACTGGTTCTACTCTTTGGGATCTTCAATCAATGAAGGTTCAAATAGTCTCAATCTGTCTACATTAACTACTAAATAGATGTGCATGTAAGCCGGAAAATCAAGGCGAAAAGCATTCTAACCAATTTTCCAAGTATCCTGAAAGGTCCATACCTTATTAGCTTCAGCTTCTTACCTTCACCTTGCATTCTGTCTTTGCTGATATACAACCAAACTTGATCACAAACTTGGAAACTATGCTTAGTCTGATGCTTATCATGCCTTGCCTTGTACTTGGCTTGGATTTTTTCTAGCTGTTCCTATACTACCTGGTGAATCTCTTGGATTTGTTCAATGAACTTGGTTTCTTTGTCCAAATTATTGTGTCCATCAACCACTACGTCATTACCAAAGATAAAATCCAAGGGAGACCTTGGTGTGAAACCAAACAGGTCTCAAAAGGAGATCTCTGTGTAGAAGAATGTTTAGCTCGGTTGTAAGCATGTTGCACATGACACAAATGTTCATCCGAAATCTTGGGATGCTTGTTGCAATATCCTCTGAGATACTAGATCACTGTCCTATTGACCACCTCTGTTTGGCCATCTGTTTTTGGATGAAAGGTTATGCTCTGCTTTAGTCGGGTGTCCATCAATTCCCACATACTCAACCAAATTTCCCAACAAATCGGGAATATCAATCAGATACAATGGAAGTGGGTAATCCAAAATGAACCCATACATCTTGAAAGAACAACTTTGATATTTGTTCACCTGTAAGATATTTGTTACAAGGTATGAAAATACACATTTCGCTGAACCTATCCACAATAACATATAAATAATCATCACCTTTTCTAGATTTAGGTAATCCCCCAACAAGGTCCATGGAAACACTTTCCCAAGGATGAGAAGGAACTTGTAGTGGAGTGTACAACCCTAGTTTTCTATTGTTGGGCTTGCTTTTAGCACACATGGTACACCCTCTTACATATCTAGAAACGGTTTCGTGCATTTTTGGCCACTAACAAAATCTTGCAGTTGTGCAACTGTTTTACTTACACCAAAGTGACCTGATATTAGAGAAGTGTGTGCCTCTCGAATTATCTTTACTCTTTCGGTTTGAGTAATGCATAACTTTCCAAAATGATACAAGAGTTGGTCCTTAACATGATGATCCAAGTCTTCTACTTGTTTTTCATGACTTAAACTTTCATAAACATATTTAAAGTCTATTTCTTGAGCATATTGTTCAATGTAGCTTTCACGTGTTACTGAGTTATGCTTAAGTATATTAGATGCATTTATGATTGGTCGGGACAACATATCTACAACTTTATTGTGTATGCCCTTTTTATATCTGATGACAAGATGAAACTTTTGTAGAAGACCCATCCACCTATAGTGTCTTGATTGCTGCAACTTAGTTTGTGAGTGTAAATATTGAAGTGGTTGATGATCAGTATGTATAACTGTCTCTTTTCCCACTAGATAATGTTTCCACTTTTTCACACTCTGCACTAATGCATACAATTCTTTATCATATGTGGGATAATTAACTACTGCAGAATTAAATGTCTCAGAATGATAACATATGGGTTTACCATGCTACATCAACATTGCTCCCATGGCATAGTCACTGGCATCCGTTTCAATCTCAAATGGTCTTTGAAGATCAGACAATGCTAGTATTGGTGCTATACTAATCTCTTCTTTTAAGGTGTCGGAGGATTTTTGTTTTTTTCCTCCCCACTGAAACACCTTGTTCAATCCTATTAAAGCATGTAAGGGAGCTTCACTCAAGGAAAAGTTAGAAATAAACTTTCTCCAATACTGTGCTACTCCTAGGAAGCTTCTAACTTCTATAGTAGATTTGGGTTTAGGCCAGTTTACAATGACTGCAACTTTAGATGGATCTATCTTCAATTCACCACCCCCTATAATATGAACCAAATAATTCAAAGATGTTTTGCCAAATTCACATTTTGATAGCTTAACATAAATATTTTCTCTTTTCAAAACATCTAGAGTCTGCTTTACATGCTTCAAATGTTTTTCCCATGTTTTACTAAATACAAGAATGTCATCTAGATATGTAATGAAAAATCATCAATAAAAGGCCTAAGTACATCATTCATTACTCTCATGAAAGTAGCATGAGAATTAGTTAAGCCAAAAGGCATAACTAACCACTCATACAGTCCCTACTTTGTTTTCAAAGTTGTCTCACATGCATCTTGTTTTGTGACTCTGACCTAATGGTAGCCACTATGCAACTCCAACTTGGAAAAGTAAACAGCTTCTTTCAACTAATCTAATAGATAATATATGTGAGGAAGGGGGTAATGGTTTTTGGTCATTATCTTTTTCAATGCTCGATAATCAATGCACATTCTCCATGAGCCATCTTTCTTTTTCACCAAGACAATTGGAGACTCACATGTTGATGTGCTAGGTCTTATGAACCCTTTCTCGAGCAGCTCCTATACCTGCTTCTTGATTTTTGCATTCTCTAAAGCAGATAACCTGTATATTCCAATGTTAGACAATGGAGCATCTTGCTGCAAATTAATATCGTGTACTAATTCCTTTTTGGGTGGCAGACTTTTAGGTTTTTGAAATAGCATATCATATTCTGAAACAACTTTTTCTAAATCAGCTTGTTTTTTAGCATCATAGCCTTCAAATAAATTGGTTTTATCAGGTTTCTTTTCCTTTACAATCATCAGCAAAAATTGTTTGCATGAATTTACAATTCTTTTCATCTGCCCTGAGTTTATGAGAGTATAATTATGATTGATTCTATGAACTCTTAAAATATATTCAATTCCATCTTTAATGAGTTGATACTTATTTTCAGCTCCATAGAAATTTTCTTTTATATCATACAAGTAAGGACTTCCCAAAACAATTCCACATATATCCAATGGAATTACATCTAACTCAGCCTCATCTACAAATGATGAACCAATAGCAAACCTAAGTTTACATTGTCTAGTCACTTCTAGTTTTGTTTTATCACATAACCAACCCAATGGATATGGCTTCTTATGAGGTGTGGTTAGTAATCCCAGTTTCTTTACAATTTCTTCAGAAATTAAGTTTACTTGTGAACCACTATCAAATAATGTATCAATCTTTTGATCCTTGGAAATAACTCTTATATGAAAAAGCTCATGTGTTCTTCTCTCATTTTCTTCACTATCAATAGTTTGTGCAGAATTACTAGTAGATGCTTCACAATTTTTACCTTTTATACCTGTGACTGTGATTGTTCTTTCATCCCCTAAGTTTGAACCCAAATCCTTCTGAATAGTTGCAATAGTCTTCTACTTTTTGCCATTGTAATTCTTGGGTTTCAGCTCTAGATGCAGAATCTAGCAGTGTTCATCATAATGCCCATCCTTCTTGCAGTGAATGCATGAAGGTTTGGTATTTTGTACAACATTTGCCTTCCTCTCTTTCCATTTCTTCTTTCTCTTTCCCTTGTTCTTACTTGCAGTGGGTTTTGATGATCCCCCAATATATGGGTTCACATTCTTGCCCCTAGCCTCTAGATGTGTAGCTTGAACAAATACCTCATCTATGCTAGTAGGATTAAACATGAGAATGGTATGTCTCCAATAACTATGTAGACCACCTATATACTTCAACAGAGTCTAAGGTGAGTCTAAAGAAATGCCTAGAATCAAAGCTCTTTTTCTAAATTCTGGGGTGTAACTTTGTACACTTTTCCCTTTCAATTGTTGAAGAGTTTGCCAACTCGTCATAGCTTGCTGCATATAAGCCAGTGGATAGAATTGTTTTTTAATTATAGAAACAAATTCACTCCAGACAAAAATGATTTTACGATGCTTCTTCATGTCAGCTTGTGTCCTGCCTTCCCACCATACCAAGGCAGTTCCTCCAAGGCCTAAGATAGCCAGTTGAATCTTACTTCTATCTAAATCAATGCTCTGCACCCTGCAATACACATCAATCTGTCTAATCCAATTATCCAGCTTCTGTACATTCAACTCTTCATCGTATATTGGCAAATCAAATTTAACATCTAGTTTAATCAAAGATGTTTACTTTTTTTTTTTTCAGAGATATTAGGAGGTGTGGGAAGCTTTTCTTCTTTCCCTTTGCCTTTAGAATGGTCATGGAGGAGAGATTATTCTGCTCCTTTGTTATGCTTGGAAGTTGAAGGATCTTCACTTTGACCTTTCTTAAATTCTCTATACATTTCCTCTACCATGGCTCTTATAGTCAAGAAATTGTCCATGAGCTGAGGGTCTGATTCCAAGGGAATATCTTCTAACATTTTCCTCCTAGTATAGACTCTACCAATTTCTAGATTAAATTCAAACAATTCTCCTCCTCCTAGTTTAAGCTTTGACCTAGTTATCATTCACTAACAGTCCAACACAACTTTGTCGAACATTAGCAACCTAGAGCTCTAATATCAACTGATATGATATTTGGTCTAAGACAATTAATAAGGTATTACAGACTCATGTGCATGGATGTGCCCATGCTATTTTATGCAACGAATCGATAAGATTGCGAAATACACAGGTAATGAAGCAGTAAAAGAAGACATAATAGGAAACACATATAAACACAACAAGTTTAATAAAGAGTTCACCCAATAATCCTAGGCTACATCTCCTGGTCAGCCTTCAATGGCGGCCTCTCTATTATGTTTTCAAAGCAGATTTTTTAGAACAGTAAGCTCAATTTGAGTCTCACACAACAGATATAAATCAGCAAGAATGTACTTGGATTCCCTAAGTCTATGGAGTACACAGACTCTCCTTACTGACTCTCGACCTCTATTGGTCATAGTAGTATGAGCCCAATCTCAGACTCATACATGACAGACATTACAAAGGAGTGCACTTGAACCTCTCAAGCCTTCTTTAGAGTGTACAGACTCTCTAACTCTCTATCTCTGTCTTACTTCCTCTCCTCTCCTCTGCTTACTTTCTGCTTTCGGCTTCTTGCTTTCTTGGCTTACTCTCTGTCAGTTTGTGGCTTTAAAGCTAGTCTGCTCCCTGACTATTCGTTTTCGCTTCCCAACTTTCTGGTTCCCTGCCTCTATCTGTTTGAATCCCTCTATCCTACGTAATCAGTCACTATATAACACTTCACAGGGAGGTGGCCACCAATTTCATAACAGATGAGTGTCAGTTCTCTTGGACATATTGGAAATGACCCTTTTCCCCATTAACTCCAAGAATACCCTTGAAACATGACCTTCTGCCAACACATCATCCATATCGAACTTTAAATCCTATACGGAATCATAATGATATCTATTGCATTTTATAATTTTTCGGGTCCAGGTGCTTGCAGCCTTTCCTTCTTTGAGGGGTTTTCCTTGTGATATCAGAAATTACCCCCATTTCTAGAAATGGCCTTTACATTTGCTAATTTTCAATAGCGCACATTACCATTGGCCGATGATCTGCACGCTTGACCGATAGTCCTCATTGCTCCACACTGATCACAAATTGCGACTATTACGAGGATATCTCCAATAAGCTTGATCTTTTTAAGACTTTTAATCCTTGACATGATTTTTAAAGAGTTCGTGAAAACATAGAGTGTGTTCTAGGATCCAATTTGGATCAACAACCCCCGATTGCAGTTTTTCGAACTCAGGTAAGTGGTGGCTCTATCCACAAATTAATGGTTATATTTTATATATGATATAGCTTTTCGCATTCGTTTAATAATGTTTGCAAATCGGTTTTGCAGGTATGCTCTATAGAGTCGAAATCCTTTTATGGTTAATCTTTTGGGTTTTCAGTGATTATGTGCACTCACAACATTACAAACTGATACAGGTTGGAAACCCATCATCTTGGATTCTTATGTTCGACCCGTTGTAGTTTATGTTACTCATTTGTTCTGGTGATACACCTAGCTTAAATTTACAGTGCGAATAAATATGTGAAGGACTGTTTTAGAGATGTCGCACTCTGGAATTTTGTAATGAACTATAATTTAAGTTTTTCCAGGTCATCAATTTTTGTAAATAAGTGGCTAAATTGATGGTATTAAATGTAATTCCTCCTTTTTAAGTGCTTAAATCTTTTGAAGAGATAAAGAAGAAACCTCTCAATGTTAATTTGGTTTTTTGAGAAGAAAACTCTGCTACTTAAATTGTGAAGCTTGTTAAGTTATATAAATGGGTTTATTTTGGTGAAAGTTATAGTTTCATTGCACAGTAGCATAAATTTATGAAGGGCATGCTCCCAATATTTTGTTGCTAGAAGAATTGTTTAAGATCTCGTAATGTTGTTATGATGTATATATTTAACCTGAAATTCTTTTAACTATTTTCAATTATCTATCATACCTCTGCTAAGGGGCTATTCCCTCTGGAAATATTGTTACTCCTTTCTTGCAATGGTACAATTTTTACTGGTACAATAATTCCACAAAGTGGTGCTTGCCCTTGGTCGAAACAAGAATTCGCCTTAGCATTTTATTGTTACTCCTTTCTTGCAATGGTACAATTTTTACTATTACAATAATTCCACGAAGTGGTGCTTGCCCTTGGTCGAAACAAGAATTCGCCTTAACATTTTATTTCTGTGGAGATGTAGGGATTTGATTTATTTTTGCCAAACGACCTCTTTCACCCGACTCTGGCTTGCAGAGGGTAGATAAGCCGAAAAGGAAACAAAAAGGTTTCAACATGGTTCTGGATTTCGGTCAATATATAATATATATATAATATATAGTTATATATATATAATATATACATATATATATTATATGTTTTGCTTTGTCTAAGTTAGTAAAAAGGGACTCATTATCTATTTGTTATTTATACTTTGCAGCATATATAACATTCTATGAAAAGAAATGTTGATAGTTTGACATTACTCATTGCTAATGCATACTTGTCACTGGATGTTACTGTTTAATCCTATTCCTGGAAACAAATAACATCTATAAAGTAATACCATCCTTTAGTTAAAGCCTAAGATACTTATCTGTCTTAAACTTGTAAATGTATAAACCCAATCTCATCTAAAAAGTCTCTCCTCCCAACCTCTCCCACCCTCGAGCCTGGCGATTACGTCTAGGCTCTCTCCCAAGCACTTTCTCTGTTTCACACCTGGATTATATCCAGTTACAGTTGGTGCCTTGGGCCCCTGGACTGTGGCTCCATGGTATAGCCTTATGTTGTGCACTCAATTGACTTTAAATGAGCAGCTTCCCATTAGTATTTCCCTCTGAGATCTAGGATAACCCTCTTTTTGCTTTCTTTTCCCCTCTATATTTCCCTTTCCAAGACAGGGGTGTAACTGTTTCCTTGTCAACTGTTTCTTTTAATAGGGGTGTAACTATTTCTTTGTTAACTATTTATTTTAATTAAGGCAGATAGTTATATTTTATTAACATGTCTAAATTCATAATTAATCATAATTAGGTAACAACTTGTTATGTTTCTTTCCAGCCTCAATCAATGTCACAATGTAAAATAAATGCAGTGAATCATAATATGGAGTTTAATGGCCACAGTAAATCTTTCCTGGAGCCTGGGGTGTTACATTTATGTTTAGTGTCATAATGCCTAATTTTACCAAGAAGATTTATAAACAAAAACAAAGAAATATATTTTATTTTTTATTTTTTAT